>CABFWB010003355.1:7052-41145 GCA_902151455.1 Timema bartmani
CTGTGATACTCAACGATATTTTATATTGTGATTTTACAATATAAATTTTTCCTCTTTTTCCTCCTCTCTTCTTAACAACAAGAGGGATATTTTAGTGTAATAACTCACTATACCCTTTCCCTATATTGAATGAGTTAGTGATTTTGTAAAGTACAAATAATTACATTGCATATAATAGAATTATATCTTACAATATAAGATAAATGGTACTGAACTCCGCAAGGACTTTCTCGATCTATTGTTTAAAATTGAGAAGTTTACTCAAAGCTCGTAATATATGTGAAACGATATAATATACACTAACAAACCCAAGGATAAATTGCACTATATTTATGTAAAACATGTTTTTAGTCCTGGTTTTAAATTTTATAGTTTTATTTATAAAGAATTAATTTCCTCATTTGTATGTTTGGACCGATAAAAAAGATTAATATTGGGTCCACAAGGGTCAACACTTCGTATTAAAATTTTCGGCATTTTACAAGGTGTTGCACATCTTCATGTCATCGCATTGCTATTAAATTCCTCATTTATAAATTTTGACCAATAAAAAATGGATATAGACCATTGTTGTACAAGCATTCCTCCTAGGAAGTTTAAGGAATAATAACTTAACTTTTTGAGAGACAAACTTATTTATATTTAATTACTCTATGACATTGGAGAATTATTGCGTTAAGACTTAAGTAGTATATGTTTACAACTAAAGCTCACAAAATTGTATTAATATATTTGCAAATATCTTAGAAACTGTTATTTTTATAAAAATGTATTTCGTCTAAAAGTTTTATATTTTTAATAGTACCACAATTTTGCAATGATATGTTATTTAGTACCTCAAATAGTTGCGGAGATACGGAAATGTCAGTTTCTGTAAGTTACCCTAAAAGTCATTTTCATGGAACAGTGAAAATAGCCAGTCTATATATAATCTTAATCAAAGCCTAGATACGAATTTTAATAAGAATCGTTAGAGCCGATTTTGTGAAAATCGATATTTTCTCTTTTAGCCTTTTACTAAACTACTCTTATTTTAGGTTTAAACAGACACACAGACAGACGGCATCTCAAAGACCACTTTTTAGGGTCGTCGACGTCTATCAACATTTTAGGTTAGATTTTTATTTACTGTGTCTTTTGTGTTAGAAAATTTAAAAAATTAAATATTTGCGTATAGCTTGAAAGTTATTTATTTTATTAAAATATGTTTCGAATAAAATATTTGTATTTTAAATAAATCTACATATTTACAAAGATAGGTAATTTTATATCTCAAATAGTTTTGGAAATATGATAAAAAATGATAATTTACACATCAGACCGGAACCCTTAAAGTAATTTTGCCGAAATATCAAGAGTAGCTATTTTGTTTGGAATTTTTATAAATGTTTATAAAAGAAATGTATTCAAAATCTTTAAAGCCAATTTTGAGAAAATCGATTCTTTCTCTTTTTGTCCTTCAGTGAACTACCCTTAGTTTTAGGGTTGAATATACAATTCCAAAAACCTTTCGGGGCAACCCTATGAAAACCCTAGATACCAAGTTTTAGCCTAAGCAATAAAACAGGTTAGACTCAAGTTGGAGGTACATACAGACAGACAGACGGAAATTCAAAAACTACTTTTTCGGATTCCGGGGTCATGAAACGTCAAGATTCATCAAAATCTCGAGTTCGATTTTTGACGATCACAACACTTTCTCTACCCTTAAGATAGTGAGAAAGTAAAAATAACTATGCATTCACATTTTAATCAATCGACACAAAGTAATACTTTTTTAATAAATCTTTTAAATATCACAAACATGAAGGTTGGGGTTAAATGTTAAATGTCGCTAAGAAATAAATTCTAATAAAAATAACGGTTTTTATAAAAATGTATTAATATATTTATATATATCTTTCTATAGCTATAATAGTTTTTGTTGTGGTTCGTGATCCTTAATAATTTGAAATTAAATATGTAAAAATAATATTTTAATTTTGTGCAATACCTTTGGCTTAATTCGATTTTTCCACCGTTAAGAGCGGTTGCTAAGTTAGTTTGTTGGAAAGTGGCCTAATTAATTTTCAAATATTTATTTATTTATTTGAGGTATTTAACGTGCACTTTTTGAACAAACTGATTATATCAGCACTCAAGACTTTCTATGAGCGAGATCGAAAGGACATACCAAGGTTTACGGGAAAGGTACTTCCCCACACATTTCAAGGTTCTCTTACATTCTTCAACCAATATGAGAACAACAGGCTTTACTTACATTCCAAAGGAAGTTGTTCCAAGAATTCTAATCGTTCAAGAAAAAATCCATAGACCTAAAATGGGTTTGAACCAACGAACATCGGGTCCCGAAGCGAGCCCTTTACCTTAAGACCTAAAAGTTCAAAAGCCCCATGTTGGTGTAGCTCGGCTCTTTCACTGTGATTCATACCTAACCTAACATAAACTAAGCTAGCCTAACAGTCCAAAGTATGTGTCAAAAGGGAAGAATGAGTTTTATTAGTTCATGGGGCTGATTTAGTACTGTCTAACGGGCCAAATTATTACTATGGCTGGTCAAAGCAGTACTTTTATAGGGTTAGCAGGGCCAAATTATTACTGTGGCTGGTCAAAGCAGTACTTTTATAGAGTTAGCAGGGCCAAATTATTACTATGGCTGGTCAAAGCAGTACTCTTATAGTGTTAGCAGGGCCAAATTATTACTATGGCTGGTCAAAGCAGTACTTTTATAGAGTTAGCAGGGCCAAATTATTGCTATGGCTGGTCAAAGCAGTACTCTTATAGGGTTAGCAGGGCCAAATTATTACTATGGCTGGTCAAAGCAGATCTTTTATAGGGTTAGCAGGGCCAAATTATTACTATGGCTGGTCAAAGTAGATCTTTTATAGGGTTAGCAGGGCCAAATTCATATTTTACTATTATTAGTGCTTCCTCTACCCATCCGGATTATACGTATAGCTACAAATGTTGGGCGGTTTTAAGTGAGGTGTCATTTAGATTAAGTGTACCTGCATGTGTGTAAGATGAGAATAGGAGATCATTTAGGAAAACACATCTCGATTTCCTTGAAGAATCTAAAATATAACTTTCCCTTCCCCGTCAAACCATGCAGGATGAGACTGACCTCTTGGTCCACGTGCCTAACAGTTTAGTAATGCATTTAATCACCTGAATTATATGAACAATAGTTGATTCTTTGAACGTTCGTGTATCCTTCCATTTATGATTATTTGTCCTCGGTGTAATTAAACCATGTTTATTTAAATGGCTCAAACTATTGCCAGCCGTCACGTGGGATGTGCTTTCCTTTGTCCTCTGTGTTTATTACCTTTACTACCTCATCATTAATTCAAGTCCTAATAACAGTTTAACCTTGATGCATTATAAATTGTAGTTATAAAAAAGATAATCAAATCCATCCTCAATTATAACGGGAATCCTACATGTGACCACTTTAGTGGTCAAATGGTTAAATGAGTCATTCTCGCAACAAAATGTATAGTTGATTACGAGATCCGGCCTCGAATTCCGGTTGGGTGTACTGTTGGACATTTTTATAAATTGTTTTCCATTCTTTCTCTCTTTATCTCAACGCAAATTTGGGTACAAATCTTTTATATTCAACCTTAATGACTCCTACTAGAAAAATGTTAAATTTTCAGATAGCCCAAATGGAGAGTTACCCATACTAGCTTATAGCGAATAGTGCAGAGCACATAGCACGCAAAAAAGTTGAAATATATTACTTTCATCAACGCGTTCATAATCAATATTTAATGTATATTTTTTTTAGAGTCCCGTCATACTATCCGTTCGGGGGTTACACGCATATTAGTGTTTAGTGAATGGTGCCATAAGCATAACATTTAACTTTATCTTTCTATACGTTATGCATTGACTTGAGCATAAAAAGTCCATGTATCGTCCAATTAGATGCTAGAAGAGATTATAATAACACTTTAAACGCAACATTAGAAATTAATATCAGACTGAAATGATCTGTTAATATTTGAAATGCCTTGTGGTAGCCCATAAGTGTTTGTTGTTAGCGAACTTTCTTTGTTTTAACGTCAATGAATACGATTGAATAATACTTACGACAGTAATAGTATCAGAACTAGATATAAATCAAATTTAATTTAATATTGCAGGCACCCCTTAATTTAGGTTATTAGAAAAAATAGCATAATAACGTTGTGATTATAGCAAGCCCTCGGGAGTTATGTCTATTTTCTATTAATAAAATAAAAATAGATTTTAATTAATTCTTTAATCGCTAGGTTTATATATAAATCACTGTATATATTTAATTAATATTTGTACACTGCTCGCTATACACTATTTATCATTAGTTATGCGTTATATAATAACATACATCGAGACCAACCTTTTTAAAAATAAAAAACATTTAGTAATGTGGTGCTAAATTAAATAGTACGCCTAAAATCAACTATATTTTTCCCAAGAAACTATTTGACCACGTTGAAAGTAAAATAGTCTTCTTTACTCTACCAATTCTAGTGTCTATCCATTTGAAGTTGAATTTCATTATATATGTACGTGTACTCTAATAAAAATATAGTTTTTCATCAAAACTATTAAGTGTGATCATATAAAGATTTTTAAACTCAGGACTTTTTTTTTGGTCATTTAGTTTTTGAATATCATAAGTTATTTATTAAAATTACATTAAAATCAATTTACAGAAGAAGGACTGATGTAAATTGTCTGGTGTAAGGACACGTCTTATGTCTATTTATTTGTGTAAAACTTCGATTACAGTTTTTTTGTTCTATCTACAAACACCTGGTGAACAAACATGGCGAAACCTTTCTTACTAATGTAATTAAAAGTCTCAATTCAGGACACATTAAAATATATTTTTAAGATAATAATTATAAAAAGTCAAAATATATTTAATTTTAAGTTCTTGTAGTCCCAACACCTTAGTTCAGTAGGTATCGTGTCTATCTACTGAGCTAAGTGTCCTAGGTTCAATTCCTGGCATGGCTGAATAAACTATCATAGGTGAAATTAGGATTTCCCCTTTCACAAGGATGATTTTACGGGTGGGGGCTGGGTGTTGTGTTAGTTATATATATAAGATAGTTTTGGGCTGATGTAATAAGTCGGTTAAGAAGGTGCACGTTAAATACCTCGAATAAATAATAAAAGAAAAAATGTTAATACATTTTAGAAGTTAATTTCAATTAATCAATACATAAAATAATAGAGAAAGATTACTCTAGTAAGAATAAAAACAAGGTGGTTTAGTGGTAGAACATTTACACTCAACATTGAAGGCCTCAGATTCGATTCCCATATCCAGATTGCCATTTTTTCAATTCATATAACTTTATTTATATATTATGACTGTTTATGTAAGAAATCATCACGTGTATGAAACACATGAATTAAAAATATTATTTACTTGGTATGCTCCATGATTTGTATGAATATAGTTAGATAATATTTTTTTCGAGAAATTGAGCCGTGCAAATTGAGAAAACCGCATCTGAGACCATGAGGTTAAAGCTTCAGTCCAGTTTTGTCCAGTTTTACGATGACAATGGATAGGAAAGTGTTTGAATCCCAGCTATGTGTGGGGGAGTTATTTTTTTCTCGCCAAATGGCTTCACCCACTGTTCCTTTACGTAAAAGTAGTGTTATTTTTTTATAAATCTACTTTCACCATTCTTATTGAGGATACGAACATAAATCTGGCGGGTAGTAGAATACGGTAAACATTCAAAAATACGGCTAGATACAATCGTATAGGACTGCCTATACGTTCTTACATAGTCTTATTGAGTTTGAAAAAAATGTTCATTCATAGAATATCTGTTAAATGTCTTTAATGAGATCTTATCGCGAACAAACAGTATTTCATATTATTTACCATGTGAGATATTCCATAGTACTCATTTTAAACAAAATCGTTAAAACCATTTTTGAAAAGTGTCAAATGTTAAACTAGATATCTTTAATTTCAGAAATAAATATAAAATAATGATTTGATCTCGAAGAATTACCATATAATATCCAAGTTTCAAGTATGAACATAATCCAGCAAACTTTTCCGGCTGTAACCCCAAGTACAGGCAGAGGGAAATACAGATAAAAACTATTGTTCCCAAGTACAGGCAGAGGGAAATACAGATAAAAACTATTGTTCCCAAGTACAGGCAGAGGGAAATACAGATAAAAACTATTGTTCCCAAGTACAGACAGAGGGAAATACAGATAAAAACTATTGTTCCCAAGTACAGACAGAGGGAAAGACAGATAAAAACTATTGTTGAGATCCCCTTTTTGATTTCGCTGATGCATAAATACTTCAATATACCGTTTATTCTAATTTTGAGGGGGGAAATTTGAACGATTGCCATGATTTTTCTATGTGAGAAAGTTATAAAGCCTAAATTAAAACACTAACTCAGTCCTTTAATCTGTCTGTGAAAACATCCTGGTAGTCCGTGAAGGATTAAGGTATGCAACCAGTCTGTCATTTAACCGTTTATTAAACAAATATATTTCCGATCACTATGTTACACAATATAAGCGACAGATTTTATATAAATCAATTTTATATTATCACCGGGGGAGAAAAGTAATAACAATTTTGTGATGCTTTCAATGAAAAATTTACATAATAAAAGGAATGCCGAACAAACATATTATGATGAAAGCTTTTTTTTTATCACAATATACTTTGGTTATAACCTGGGTGGCTTCAATTCATTGATAACATATGACACCACATAAAAATCTTTCTATTGTTGCTTTTAGGAAATAGGGAAACTTTCGGGAATAACATGAACAAAAAACCTTGTTTGGGTAAAATGTAAACTGCATTGATATTCTGTATTACCGTCATAAATAATAAGGCCTCACTTCAGCTTAAAAATAAGTTAAGTAACCAATAACATTAATAATAACAGTTTCCAATTAAATAAAACATATATAATTTTTAGTTAGACAACTATTATTTCAAAGAAATATTTTTGTAAAATATAAATTCTTATGGGACAATATTTTTGAACCTATTATATATGTCTAAATACAATTATTTAAAACAACGTATTTTTACTAACAATTAGTGTGTGTTGATATCACAATTTTATCTTTATTTATAATTTAAACAAAACGTATTTACTCTCGATTTAATTAACCTAAGCAGCGGGAATTTCGTCTAAGGCACTATTTTAGCGTTAGACCAGATTTTCAATCACCTGGAAGTCATGGTTCGACTCTCGGATGGTTGCGTGCAGAGTGAACCCTATCAACTCTTCTTTGTATATTTACAATCCTCTCTCTACGCTAATTTTGGGTTTACATCTTTTAATACAACCTTCTCCTCAAGATGTTAATAATTCTAGTGTTTGAAATTCTACCTAACAAAATGGTTAGGATATTGAGGATAGCTTAAAGAAGAAATGAACCTGTATTAGCCTTGACAGAGAATAAAGGAAAAACTAGTGAAAATCACAAGTGGAACTATCATCCCTAGTACAATACGTTGAAAATAAGATCCCTAACCAGCTCTGATAGAAAAAAGATATATGGCATCTTTTTTACAATATAATGGACACGGTTGGGTGGTATTCCTAAGTGGTTTTCCTAAATGGTTTTCCACTTTCCACCCACGCAAGTGCTGATACGATTCCAATAAATTCAATGCTCCTCACCCCTACCACACTAGCGTGAAACCCAAATGGGTAGAAAGACGCATTTCAAAGAAAAATTAAGCCTAAGCATCTCATTATCTGGGTGTAGTGCAAGTTAAAGAAACTTATTTATGTCTAGTCTCAGGAGTCTACCAATCTCCTAATATAAGAATAACAAGTAGTTTAGGTTGTATTTATAGTATAGTTTAGGGAGTCACTCAATCTCCCAGAGCTAATAGTTCAGTTTGTATTTATAGTCTAGTCTCTATATAATGATTTTGGTTTTAAAAAAATCGATAAGGAGTTGTTAGATATGAGTGATTTTTGACAATTCAAATTATTGTGAAACTTGCACTAGCTATTTTACAAATATGTAAAATAAGGTCTGATTTGTTTTGGTTCGAAATGTTAAGTTGTTAAGTTGTTTACATTATAAATATTTATATCGATTACTTTTTCTAGACAACAAAAAATTGATTTAGAAAAATTTGATCTTTTTGGAAATAGCTTTAACGATTTGAATCAAATTTGGTGTCGGGGGAATATTTTACATAATTATTAATAATTAATGTATCTTTATCTAAAATAAGTTAATTTAAAGGAGATTTACTTACGACAAATCATTAGAAAACTTGATTTTATTTTTAAAGTTACCTTGAAAATTTAGTTCAAAATGTGAATCTGTGAATAATTTTTAAAGATAAATGAGAATAATTTTTATTTTTACAAATAAATCATTTCACGATAGTTACAAATAGTGAATTTTGAAAATTTGAATTTTGTTAGATATATATATTAACGATTTGGTTTAGAATTCATATATAAAAAATATTTATTCTGATCAACAAAATGAAGTAATTTGTTTTTATGAAGTAAACATAGTCAAGGGTAGTTTACTTAAATCCTATGTTTGAAAATCATCTTCGAATCTATTATACCCAATTTGAGAAAGTTCGTGTGTTTGTGTTGTAGGCCTACTAATACTTTATATTCAGTAGCAGAATGTTATCAAATGGTCATCTTAGCTCTTGGTACCTTCTCAAGTTTGTGAATTTCCTGTCAAGTCCCATTGTAATTTGAGCTTGACTAGCTCGAAATATCCACAGATCATCTCGAGAAAGGGGCCTAGATGAATGCTCTGCTCTGACATAATGAGGTTAAAAAGACAATAGGGTGCGTGGGGGTTGAGGAATAGAGGGGACATGCTGCGCGAAAAATTCCAACCTTTTCTGATGGTGGAAAATCATCCAAGCGTGTACAAGACTTATAAGGAAAGATGGCAAAAAACTTTTTTTATTTCTTTTTCTCTCTAGAGAATGGGCAAAAGAAAAAGATGAGAAGGCAGAAAGGGTCAATCTTAGGGTAGTATGGGTTTCTTCCTCCCCCTCTATGGGAAAGCAGGGTTAACTCCCGTTTCTAGGGTTCTACAATCTTGTGGTCTTAGCCCGATTCCCCAATCCACAAACTGCACACTCACTTTGCTACCGTTTTCTTTTTTTTATTTCTTGCTTAAAAAAATGAAAGAAAGTATAGAAGAATAAAAAATTCTTAAGTTTGTTATTCTTCTGAAATCCGTTATAAGGCGAAAGAAAAGTTCCTTCCTCTAATTTTTTTCCTTTCTTTTTTTCCTTTCCGAAAGCGTTTCGTGAAGAAAATAGCTCACATCTTTGATAAATAAAGTTAAATGCAAAGTTGTTAGTTAAAATTTCATAATAGCCATCAAAAAGGAAAATTGTTTTCAACATAAAATTTGATTTAAAAGATTAATTGTATTATTTTAAATGCCATATTAAATATAGCTTATTGTTAACGTAGATATATATTTACAAACTATAGTGGGCCTATTAATTTTATGAAACCAAAATATACTACATTTGGAAGATTTTAAAATTTTAAGAGATATATTTTAATCATTTCACATTTTATCAATCAGCAATAAGAATGTAAATGGTGAAGGTAGGTTTTTATTTAAAACTATTGATATTAATACATATTAAAGTAGCTTAAAGACTAGAATTATAATAATTCTATTTAGGTTCTAGTAAAAATTACTATTGCTTTTTTCCGCCACGTTTCACTACTCATAAAAGCTCTACATACTAGCAACCTCACACAATCTCACACACATACATATATATGTATATATATTCATATATATAGTGTTCATCACGTCTTAATTACCCGTTCAGACTATTCGCATATTTACATTTATGAACCTGGAAGAAATATAACCAAATTCACTTGAGGGTAGAGGTACGTAACTAAGGAAAATATAATAAATTTCATTTGACCGAGATTTGAACCCTTCCTCATAAGTAGTAGTCCAGACTAAATTATCTTAGATCCAATCCGTGTGCTTATCAGTGCGTGCGATAACCTAGATACAAATATTATCTATATGATATTTATTAATCTCAATTTAAAACATTTTCCACAGAATCTCCAGAATGATTGAGCTTTTAAAATCCTAGTAGTTTGGTCCGTTCTTGCAAGGGTAATCTCTATCAAATTATATCGACTTAGGATATTCAATATCTAGCTGCCATCATTTAAATAGTCCTTCCATGTACAATCCTGAGTTAACTATGGCAATTACAAAACACCTATGGCAATTAATAAATTTAAAAATAAACTAAATCTTTGAAAGTAGTATTAATTGGTCCACAAACTGAATGCGCGAGATAATAATATAAATTAAATGAAGTAATATAAATTGTTACATAAAAAGGTTAAAAACTCACTTGGCCATCTAGAGCTGTCCTTCTACCTAACTACAAAATTTAAATTGTCTACCACACCTAAAAGTGTTTTTATGTTCCACTCCTCCTCCACTATTTTCTTGGTTTCCAAATTAAAAATTAAGAATTTTCAAACTTTTATAATTATAATGAGTGGGTCCCTCTGGTTTCCTTTGAATTTCCAGTACATACCACATTGATAAATAAATTTGTATTAGTTTTGGAAGTTTATAACCCTCCAGCCACTTTTATTCAAGAATGAGACATATACGATTCTATAGTAAGTATGTATGTATGTATGTATGTATGTATGTATGTATGTATGTATGTATGTATGTATGTATGTATGTATGTATGTATGTATGTATGTATGTATGTATGTATGTATGTATGTATGTATGTATGTATGTATGTATGTATGTATGCTTGTATGTATGTATGTATGCTTGTATGTATGTATGTATGCTTGTATGTATGTATGTATGCTTGTATGTTTGTATGCACTTTATGTAGGTAAGTATTTCTTTTACTGCATACAGGAGCACCATTATTTCGTTACTAGTCATTAAAATTAATTTCTCATAATTTGTTATCAATCTCAATCAAAGCGTTCACGGGCACGACAAACTCATTCCACGGGCTGGGCCGTAGTTTGGGGATCCCTACATTGGACCATGCGACTATCGTTGCTGATAAAAATGAAGCTATTTCAATACCCAAACAATTTTTCTGAGGATGGAACGAACATGGTTCTGGGGACTAGATAACATTTTGTAACGAGCTTACATTCTACTAACCTAAATTTGCATAGTTACACGTTGTTAATGCAATAAATTACCCACTGTACTGAGCGTAGATGAGAATATTGGTTTTAATCAGGAACCCTATTTCCAATTCACCCTCTTCCACCTCCAGCAATTGACCTAAACGAAAATTCCATGAACTTCCACTTAACTACTTAAACTGTGAACTTTTCAAAAGATTTTTTTTAATGTAAGAGGCTAATTGTTCTAATGGCTTATTGATGTAGTACCGTAATTTTAAACGTTTTACCCACTCAAATTGTAAAAAGGGAAGAATTGGGAGGGGGAAAGGGGTTTTAAGAGAAACTTAAGAAAAGACGAACACTGTTTTAACACTTTTCATTTATCTAAGAATTTTTAAACAGTTTTTTTTCCTCGCCCTCTTAGGGTGAGGAGAAAATGGGCTGATAGTGAATCTTTAAGGGCCAAAGAACTTATTACATCGCCAACAAGAATTTCCTGTCTAAGGAAACGGGAGGAGATATTATACGACAATGGGTGGGGAGAGAGGGGCAGAGGGAGGGAAGACTTATAACAGACCGTGGGAAATTAATTGCCATAGAAATTTGGGAGTTTTAAGGAACGATGTAAGCAGGAAAATATTTTTTTAAAAAATCACGTTGTAACGAGTTTGACAGTTTTAAGATATATACCATATCAATTACGTAGCCATGATTCTGTGAAGAAATGCAAGAGAAGATCGAGTGTAATCCATAAATGCTATAAACCATAAATAAATTCTTAATTTTTCAAAGGTGGGACGTCAATTTGACAAATGATTAGAAAAACCAAACACTAGATGACTATACCAAATTGTTGTTCCTGTGACACATATGATACGCATTGATTTTTGGGGACGTGGTATTAAGGGGGTGTTTAGCATGAATTTACTGAATCAAATGATTGTATTGGAGCATGGTATAAACTAATCCTAATTATGTAATACACACAGCACCCAGTCACCCGCCCTGTCAGGAGAATTTAGAATGTCTTCAATCAAGCCTCAATTGTATATAGAGTGTAGTAAGCCAAGTGTCAGCAGCATAGTGCATTTCAATAACGCATTAATGACAGAATTAAAACTAAAAAAAAGTATTTCATTATTATATAGCTATATCAAATTAAATCTTTTTGAACTTAAGGTGGGGGTGTGGAGGACGCCAGAAGAGATCAATGGTTTTCCAGTTTTTATATCAACACTTTTTTTGGTAGAAAATGTCAAACATTGGTTTAGTGGAAATGGAGAGATTAATTTTTTACACATAGTGATATCAACACTGTTATTGAATATCTGTCATGGGTGTCCTGGAATTTAAAATCTTTTCAACTTTTCTCTTCATTAAAAGTTTCACATCTACTACCACTATGTTCTTGACAGATGTTCATCAACTGTTGATAACACCATGTGAAAAAAATTAAATCTTTTATTTTTTATGGATAAATGTTTTAGAAATTTTGACCAAAAACATATTTTTCTTTAAAAAACTGCAAAGTTACCGAACTTTTCTCGCATCCCCTAAACTCCCACCTTAAAGTTACATTTAATGACAAGAGTACTATATATTTTAAAATAATTTATTTTACTATAGCATAATATTTTAAAGCAATATCATTCTTGGCGGTCCGTAAGAAGTGTGAATTTGTTTCTGATCAACGAGCTGGTTGGAGTCAGGTTATATTTTCTATAAATACAGCTGAAGGTAATTTATCTGTAGTAACTTTTTATTTGTATAAATTGACTAAAACTTCACTAAACCAGAGGAAGTGAACAATTGCTTTAAAGATACAGCAATGTTGCATCTTACCTAAAACACCCTCTTGCCACATAGTTTTAGAGATCCTCCCTCATATAATAACTGTCAAAGGGGAAGTCTCAATTTTAAAGATAAAATAATCTCTATCAATGCCGATAGTCGACTCGAGTACCCCTATTTAACTACGGACCTAGTGACGGGGTTTTCCAACTATGATATTACAATGGATTGTTTATCCAAGAGAATACTGGTGAAGTTCTTAAACATCCCCCTTTATTTTTATTTAGGTTAATTTAAATATAACCTACATAGGTGGGACGCAGACTAGAGTTCAGGGTCATCTGCTCTGAATTGTTGGAGATTGGGTGACCGGGACTGATTTCTGGCCGAGCCTATTGAGTGTGGGGTTTTTTTCTTAATAGTTTTCTACCATCCATACACTCACATATATACATTTCCTCTCGTTTTTACCTTCATCATCCCTACTCTATAGGTGTAATGTTTATCCCGTAAGAAAAGTATGACAATGTCTAAAAAATATCTGACTTTATATTTTTCCAGATTGTTCTGTAAGACTTGAGTCATCTTTAAATAATGGTTAAAATAATATCCCGTTTGAGTTGCTCAATGTTGTAAGTCTTGACACAATATTAATACCGTTCAACAATTTATCCTTTAACTTTCTATTAGCCTACACAGAAAACTAATTAAATCGCAAGAGCGGGATCTTGATTCAGGTGCTCCCGAACTATCTGAAGATTTTAATAAATTAGTCCCATTAATTAAGAGCGTTCATCATAGCAGGGCCAGCTCATCTCCCGGCTTGCATCTACGTTTGTGTTTGTGTGTGTGTGTGTGTGTGTGCGCGTGTGTGCGTGTTCGCACTAGCGCGAGGTATGGGAATGAAAGGGTAGAGAAAAGACCAAAGATGTGCCAGAAATGTGTGCAGTGCATCAGTATTTGAATGATTACTAGAAATTTTCTGCGGTGACGGCGGGGGACAAAGCTACAAAGTTTCTGGTTAATAGCCATAGTATGTTCCTATTATGACAGAATGAAGATTTGTGCACAGTGTTTACCTGTGAAACCATTCTAAGATCGACAAAAACAGCCTTTTTAATGCAGTTTCGATCCAAATATAATTTAATATTTCAATAATGTTCAGTATTAGGAACTTCTTTTAATTCTTTATCTCCATTGATGTTTAATCAGAAATGATTCACGTGCAATAGTTTTTGTGTAAATGTACGATTTCGAGCCGACTGTATCTCAGAGTTGATTGGCATGTAGGCATACTGTACGCTCTGAACAGCTTGTCTGCTCAGAAGAGAGACTACTTGGCTCGTAGCTTAGCAGTCCTCTGAACAATTTTACGGGCCCTGCTGAACAATAGCAATAGAGTTTTTGAAATAATGTTCATTTACTGTATATAGTACGACGTCTTAACACCTATTCAGGTTATACGCATTTGTATTATTTACGTTAATGAGTTAGTGATGAGGAAAGTTGAATTTATAGAAAGTGTAACTGCATTTGCGTGGGAAACAATTTTTGAAAAACTGGCCTCAATACACCCGATCGGGATTATAGCCCTGATCTCCTTGTCATCAGCAGTCTAGACTATTGTGAGAGTGATGCCATAGACCATAGGGCCACCGAAGCAGGTAGTGTTTATATTATCTATCAAATACCCCACTTTGGTGGATGCATTGTCTAAGAGGTTACTCTCATAATACACTTGACTTAATGCCGATGATAGGAGGATTGTGGTTCGATCCTGGTTGGGTGTACTGAGGAATAATTTCCTAAATATTTTCCCACTCTCTCTCCACGCAATTGTGGGTACAAATCATCTCAAATTCAATCTCCCTCTAGCTTTACCCACTAGCCTAATTAATGCATAAGCGTATAGCCCGAATGGGTAGTAATATACAGTGCTAAAAATCTATTAATATGATCTTGATTCGTGAACCATTTAAGCCTATAACCAGCACATTCTTGACACAAACGTCACGTCCCATAAACTAATTCAACCCCTTCCCAATCGATCTACAAGTCAATCTTAGCAAAGAAGTAGAACTGTGATTATCAATGACTTCACGTCGTACTAGCCATAATATTTACACCAATAATGTCGGGATCAGTAAGATAGAATTAAAATGGAAGTGTAATAGTATTCTCTTCCAGAGAGTAAAAAACCATTTTGCGGAAAAAAGCTCAGTACACCGAGCCAGGATAAGACTCTGGTCTCCTAAATATCAACAAACCAGGCAAGATGAGACAGATACTTTGGTTTGCATTCTCACTGGGTTGAATTTAGAAGAAGAGTACCTGCATTTTCATAGAGGGGGAGGTGAAAACCAAATTGGAAAAACTAACGTTAGTACACCCGACCGGGTTTCAAACCCCGAACTTCCTGTCATCGGCAGCCTATCTTAACACTAGAAGACGTCTTAGACTATGCGTCCAATAAAGAAGATCAATTCTGTATTGAACAACATAATTATATCGTAGTTATTATTATTATTAATACTAGCTATTCTAAAATGTATTCCACTAAATGGTAAAATGGGATCCTCACCGTAATGTATGTTTCCCTTCACGCGTCAGACAAGTGTCATCATTTCTCCCTGATAGTAATATTTGTTATTTCAAATGAGTAAAAAAGATTAAAAAAACCTTCAAAAACTCCTTGAGGTGTATAATATTAATTTTTAAAAAAATTTCCCAAAACACACGTCCCATAACTATATTTTATATTGGAAATGGTGACCGTTCTACAAGCCACTTATATCCATATTCGTTTCCAAAAAAGCTTCTTTTACTGATTTCAAAATTTATAATACTGTATATTTTTATGCATATTATATTTTGATAATTTCAATATAATGAAGATGATTTTAATCGTTTAAAATGCTTTTCAGCTCAAGAGGGTAATTATTAAAGAGAGAAATAAGCTGGCAATATAACACAATAGTTCAACCAGTACGTTTTAATTTACCTACTCAACCAAATTAGAAGTTTGTTTGAAAAAAATATATAATTAATACTTTAAATTTGCATCATTTGATATATTGTTCGATGTATTTTAAATTTTTAGCTTACAATTAAGTCTAGTAGAAAAAAATAAAAAATTGTTTAATTTAATGATTTGATTAAAAAAATTCTTTGAAAATCTATTAATTTTGCTTTTTGCATTACATCCCCCTCCGAGGTACTAGTAATTAACATATTAAATTAAATGGCCAATCTAGCAGTTCGTTGAGATGCTTAGCACGCGTCCATAAATCCCTTATTATTAAAGAAGTGGTTTGTTTTTCAAAATATGGTTCACACCAAAATTGAGATGAAGGGTATTAACATACACCAATGGAATTAAAAATATTACATCTTGGGGTTCATAGTATAGAGGGCTAAATTCTCATTAAAAATATTTTTAAGACATATTTTATATTTAAAACTACATTAATACCGTAATATATACTTATTTTGAATTTAAATTTAGAATGGCAAATATATATAATAGTCATACTTTAGGGTGCATTAGAAAAGTATTTTCCTGTACCTTTAAATTGTTTGAATAGGTGAAATAGTCTCATTTTAATTGTATATGTCTAAGGCTGCGTATACTTTGTTTTAATTTTCATTATCATTTAATTTTTGTGAAAACAGTTAGGTTTTCCTTGAAATTTACAGTTCATTGTTAAAAAATATCAATGTTTGAAACCTTCGTGAATATATGCATTGTTATATTAACACGTTTCACACAATTATTCAAGTTTTTGGCCTGGGTAAAAACTTTTCAATAGATAGGCTTATAAGTGTTGGTATAACCATGAAACTTATGTGAAAGGATTTATTTAATTATTGTCTTAATTTTGCAACATTTTGGTGAAGTTAAGGCTAGTTTGACATGTCTTACACTTAACCAATTAAACTAAACAAGCTTATAATAACAATAGTGAATATAAAATTATTGTCTAAAATTTCAAATATTATCGTTAGATTACCTCCATCCATTCTTCCATTCATTCCTTCATTCATACAATTACTCCAGTATTTACTTATAAACAGTTTTATTAGAAATGTTTACAAATGTTTAGAAATTATATTCCGTTTGACTGCGGTTTTGAAAGCAGCCAACCCAGTCAAGTCCCTTACTGTGGGAGGAAGCGCATTCCACGCCCGTGACGCTGCAACTGTGAATGAACTGGAATAAGTCTCAGATTTGTGAATAGGGATGATTATAAGGGTAGAGTTCTTAGCACGTGTATTAGCTGGTGCTGATTTTATAGCAGTTTAAAATTGGTTGCTAAGTAATGCGGTGAGGAAGTCTAATGTTTTGTGTAGGAGACTGAGATAGTGAAGTGTCCGCCGTTCATTTAGTCGTCACCACTTCAGTTTGTCAAAGTATTTAGAGATATGTTCTTGCTACCTAAGAATGTAAATAGATCGAATGCATGTATTCTCTAGTGGCTGTAATCTTTGTGCAAGTTCTTCAGTTAGGTCACTATAAACAATGTCACAGTTGTCAAAGTATTTAGAGATATGTTCTTGCTACCTAAGAATGTAAATAGATCGAATGCATGTATTCTCTAGTGGCTGTAATCTTTGTGCAAGTTCTTCAGTTAGGTCACTATAAACAATGTCACAGTTGTCAAAGTATTTAGAGATATGTTCTTGCTACCTAAGAATGTAAATAGATCGAATGCATGTATTCTCTAGTGGCTGTAATCTTTGTGCAAGTTCTTCAGTTAGGTCACTATAAACAATGTCACAGTTGTCAAAGTATTTAGAGATATGTTCTTGCTACCTAAGAATGTAAATAGATCGAATGCATGTATTCTCTAGTGGCTGTAATCTTTGTGCAAGTTCTTCAGTTAGGTCACTATAAACAATGTCACAGTTGTCAAAGTATTTAGAGATATGTTCTTGCTACCTAAGAATGTAAATAGATCGAATGCATGTATTCTCTAGTGGCTGTAATCTTTGTGCAAGTTCTTCAGTTAGGTCACTATAAACAATGTCACAGTTGTCAAAGTATGGGCATATCAAGCTTTGGACGAGCATAACTTTAAGAGAGAGAGGAAGAATGTTTTTGCCCCTTTTTAGGGTATGAAGAGGAGTGTAGGTTTTTGGGCAAGTTTTGTAAATTTGATTTGTCCAAGTGAGATTTGCATTCATTAGTATGCCTAGATTCTTTGTTTGTGAATTAAATGGTATAACACTGTTATTAAGAAAATACTGGAAAGGGTAGAGCTATTTACTTTTGACAAGAGCCTTGATGTCCCAATAATCATTGCTTGTGATTTAGTGGGGTTGAGCTTCAGACCGTCATATCGTGACAATGAAGAGATTGCTCTCAAGCCCGCATTAACTTTATCTATAGTTCCAGGTAAGCTCGCAGTACTATCAGATAGGTATATTTGTAAATTATCTGTGTAGAGGTGATATTTACAGTATGAAACGAGGAAGGTAAGTCATTAATGAATAAAGAAAACAAAAGTGGCCCAAGTAGAGAGCCTTGAGGTACATCAGCTTTAACAGGGCACCAGGTAGAGTAAACATTATTTGAAACAATCCTTTGCATTCATCCGAAAAGATACAAACGTACCCAAAGAACACACGTAGGTGTTAAGGCGAAGTTACAATTAAATTTTTCTTAAAGTATGTCAAAGTCTACACTATTAAATGCCTTGCTGAAATCAAGAAGAACTAGTGTTGTTGTATGTCGCTTGTCCATCGCAAGCCATATATCATCAGTTAGTTTAATGAGAACAGTACATGTATGTGCCATGAGCAGGTCAGAAGCCAGATTGGCAATCAGTAAGTAGGTGGCTATTTTTTACATGTTTATAAATCTGTCTTTTGACAATATGCTCCAAGGTCTTGGAAAGAGAAGGCAATATACCGATTGGTCGGTAATCATCAACACATTTAGGCTGTGACTTTTTGGGAAACGGTATTACTTTAGCTAACTTCCAGATAGTGGGAAACTGTCCAGTCATTACTGAGTGATTGAACGTATCTGTTGAAGTTGGGAAAACAACTATATTTTTGTACTAATAATATGGGTATTTCATCAAAACCTACTGCTTTTGATTTAATGCACATAATATACTTATAAACCTCTTCAGGATGGACGTAAGAAAAATCAAACTTCACCTCACTTGCTGTGGAATGTGAAATTATGTTAAATGTGGTCTTTTTTTGTCTCGTCATCTAAGACAACAGGTAGGCACTCAAAGTGTTCATTGAGGTCATTAGGTGAAATTTTGGAGTTAGAATGATTTAGTTGTTTATCATTAGTACCAAAATCATATAGTTTTACCATATATGTTTAGGAGAGGAGTGGCCATCAGCTATACTCATTGAGTGCTTCATCTTTGCTTTACGCACTTCCTGAGTACATTTGCTGCGCAGTTGTCAGTAGATTTCAAAGCTCTCAGCAACGAATGGATTGAAAGAATATTTGTAGATAATTATGAATTTAAAAGGTAGAAATCTTAGAGATTTTCCCATAAATCATAAAATAATATGTTAACGTTAAAGTTAAGATAAAAACTTGTAAGTGATTGCTTAACGTGAAACAAGACATTTCTTAGATCAAAGTAAATGGATGAAAACCTATATAGATAGCCCTCAAACCAATAGTGACTTTATAACAGGGCTAGAACAGAAAGTTCTGACATAATAGAAAGGTGTTTCAATGGTCTTGAAGCTCCATAAATGCCAATCCCATAAATTGAGTATTGTGTGGACAAGTAGGGAAGTGCACCAAACATTATTATTTTGAAATGCTTTAATTTAGAATATAATTATAGTAGAACCTAGTTCATCCTTCCCTCATTGATCCAGATATTCAGTTCATACGGACTGAAATTTTGCATTAGTTAATTTTTTGTAACAAGCTTTTAGGGGACAAATAATAGAAGTATTATTAAAAATAGTTTAAAATACATTAACTAATTAGGTAATTATTTTAAATAATGTTGAAAGTGATTGTGAATTCAATAACGATGCAGGTGAACAAGCGGAAGAGCTGATAATTCCTGCAGACGACACGACCCACCTAGACAAAGTATTGGCTTATTTGGAACAAAATTCTGAAACCACAGTCGAACTTCTGGT
The DNA here is from genome assembly GCA_902151455.1 of Timema bartmani. NCBI lineage: Eukaryota > Metazoa > Arthropoda > Insecta > Phasmatodea > Timematidae > Timema > Timema bartmani. The sequence continues at coordinate 27,146 of CABFWB010003355.1, forward strand.
GTTGCTATGTCTGCGTGACCGCACCGCTCGTAAACGTCATTCAAATTTGGAATAACAAAAATTTACTTACTATTTTATAAGTGATTAGTGATTGTAAAATATTTCAAAAGTTTTATAGTTTGTCATTGTAAAGATAATAGGTGATATTAATATATTTTGCTATAATATATTTTCCCTATAGTTTCCGAGTTAAATAGATCTTCGTTACCCAGTCCCAGCTAGGCCGGATGGACGAGGTTACAATAGTGACTTTATAACAGGGCTAGAACAGAAAGTTCTGACATAATAGAAAGGTGTTTCAATGGTCTTGAAGCTCCATAAATGCCAATCCCATAAATTGAGTATTGTGTGGACAAGTAGGGAAGTGCACCAAACATTATTATTTTGAAATGCTTTAATTTAGAATATAATTATAGTAGAACCTAGTTCATCCTTCCCTCATTGATCCAGATATTCAGTTCATACGGACTGAAATTTTGCATTAGTTAATTTTTTGTAACAAGCTTTTAGGGGACAAATAATAGAAGTATTATTAAAAATAGTTTAAAATACATTAACTAATTAGGTAATTATTTTAAATAATGTTGAAAGTGATTGTGAATTCAATAACGATGCAGGTGAACAAGCGGAAGAGCTGATAATTCCTGCAGACGACACGACCCACCTAGACAAAGTATTGGCTTATTTGGAACAAAATTCTGAAACCACAGTCGAACTTCTGGTGTTGCTATGTCTGCGTGACCGCACCGCTCGTAAACGTCATTCAAATTTGGAATAACAAAAATTTACTTACTATTTTATAAGTGATTAGTGATTGTAAAATATTTCAAAAGTTTTATAGTTTGTCATTGTAAAGATAATAGGTGATATTAATATATTTTGCTATAATATATTTTCCCTATAGTTTCCGAGTTAAATAGATCTTCGTTACCCAGTCCCAGCTAGGCCGGATGGACGAGGTTACACTGTAATATTTGAGTTAGTATGTATTTAAATGTATCAGTTGTGTACTGTGAGGTAAGCTGCAAGCTATTTGTATGACTTCTAATGAACTACAATTCACTCGTCCCTGTTTGCTGTCTCATCATGTCAAGGTAAAATATTGGACCGAGTGGAATTTAACTTAAGAGCTTGCTAGACATCGTATAAAATACAATGCCTCAGCAGTATTAATACAGGAGCAGTGAATAAAATTAATACAACCAAGTGTTCTTAATCGTTTGGACTAGTAGAATTTAACTATGATAATCGTGTGGGGATGAGTAAGACATAGCTTGTAAGCACCGCGTATTACACGTTCAGGTTATACGCCTATGTACTAATTAAACTAATGGTTTTAGGTATGATGAAGGTTATATTTATAGGAAGTGTACCCAAATTTACGTGGAGATAGAGTGGAAAATCACTTTGGAAAAACCAACCTCAGCACACCCAACTGAGATTCTAACCTCGATCTCTCCGTCATCGGCAGTCTAGTCTAGAGTTACTGTAGTACTTTAGACCATGCGGTCCAAGAAGGGGATAAGTCATAACTTTAAGGTGAAATGTACCCACATTTAAGTTGAGGAAAGCTGGTAAGCAATTTAGGAGGGGATAAACCAGCCAGGGTTTGAACTCCAATCAACCTCCCCATCGCCGACCAACTAGACTGACACTTAGTTCATGTGCTTACCGATGCATTTAAAGAAAACCCTCTTTGGTGGTTGAATGATCTAAGGCGTTACGCTCGGAACAGACAGAATTTATGATGACAGAAAGATCAGGGTTCAAATCTAGGTCAAGGGGAATGAATGTTTCTTCGTAAATTTTTTTACACTCTAGCTCCAATAAAATGCGAGAACACTTCCTCCTAAATTCTACCTTGATTATCACTTATATATCAGCAAAATTATTTCATATTCTTACACTCAAATGGGTAGTTAAATTTAATAATGAAAAATAAATTATAAAGATTACCATCATAATTCATATGCATATATCATAGCAGATAATCTGATGCTGCCAAACATTTAATAGTCAATTTCAAAACCTAGAAATATGACTACTAAGAAAGTTATCAATGTTGATCGTAAACTCAGCTAAGTGGAAGGCTATTAAATTATTATAATCTCATACATACCTTTGATTAGAAATTAATATGTATTAAACTTGTTTGGTATAGTATTACAAATATATATATATATATATATATATACGAATAAAAGCTTTACTCTCTTCCTGTTTGTTTTGTTAGTGACAGTGTGGTTGGAGCTAGAATTCTAGAAAAGTGGGCCCATACTAGAGTGAGTTCTACCTAAATGTTCCCAGCATTCACTTTATGAAAATTCAGATTACAATTACAGAGTATTTAAGACTGAACTCGTAGATCAATATACAAATATCAGGACATGACCCATAATGCACCTGTATTTTTAGTTGATTTGTTCTAATACTATGTATTTATATCCGTTCGGCCTTTACTCATTTTATCTTACTTATTGGCCTTTCGTGTCAAATCTCATACATACCTTTGATTAGAAATTAATATGTATTAAACTTGTTTGGTATAGTATTACAAATATATATATATATATCCGTATAAATCAGTACGGATAAAAGCTTTACTCTCTTTCTGTTTGTTTTGTTAATGACAGTGTGGTTGGAGCTAGAATTCTAGAAGAGTGGGCCCATACTAGAGTGAGTTCTACCTAAATGTTCCCAGAACTCACTTTATGAAAATTAAGATTACAATTACAGATTATTTAAGACTGAACTCGTAGATAAATATACAAATATCAGGACATGACCCATAATGCACCTGTATTTTTAGTTGATTTGTTCTAATACTATGTCTATATACCCGTTCGGCATTTACTCATTTTATCTTACTTACTGGCCTTTCGTGTCATTCGCATATTTACTCCAAGTTGGTCAGGGATGTTAAATGTTGAATTAAGAGGGAAAATACCGTCATTGGCGTTGAAAGACCTTTGAAAGCCACTCTCATTCACACGACTGGGACTTGAACCAAGATATACCTGTCATCGACATTCCAATCATTGGCAAGCGTTACGACTTTGAGCAATTAGGTAGACCTTGTTCACATATTAATTACATTAATGGTGTGGGGGTGAATATGGTAGAGCGTAGATAATATTTAGCCATATTTGCATTGATAAAGAGTAAGAAACCCTTTATGAAAACACATCCTCAATACTATCAGACTGGATTTGAACCCCAAAATTCCCCATGGGAGTTTGATGCCTTAGTCAGCGTGTCATTATGTTATCGATTCCCTTGAACACTCAGTCAGGTAGAATAACAGTATTCAAATGGTTTTTGGTTGAACTTATAGTACCACTAATGATAAAAGTATCCTCACACCAGAAACTGTTAGTAAAAGAGAAGCCACTTTAGCGATCTATTTTACAGGGCATTCACATATTGTCATCGTTAACAAGAGGTTCGTGCTCCGCTAGTTGGCCCCTCAGGTTAGACATGTACTTGTTAGCATCGTTAGATAACCCAGGGGTGCACCAACGAAACAGTGTATATTTTAATGGAGTATTTGAAGGAGAATGTTCATCGCTAAAATCTTTGTGTTATTTTATTAATGTGTCGCTGTATCCGTTTATAGGTTATTTCTTATAATAATTTGTGAACAAATTCTACACGATCCACCAGGCACGCGGACAAAGGAGAATGTCTTGTCTTATTTGATTTTCCGATGGCAGGGAGATTGGGTATCAAACCTCGTCCGGCTATTTATAAATTATTTTGTACTTACTAGTTTTTCACTCACTTTACGTAAATGTAGGTACATTTTATTTATAATTTCACCTTCCTCACTCACACAATATTAGGGTATTTAAAGGTGTATACTGTATAGCTTGTGCGGCTGGTATTCATGTTGCAAAAGTAAAATAGTATACCGTACAATGTATTTTTTGAAAATTAATAACACGTAAGAATTGTTGTGTATTATTAAAGGAAGGAAGACCTAAACTTTAGTGAAAATGTGCTAATTAATATCTACATTAATAATCAGAGTAGACAAGAAGAAGAAGTAAAAGCCTAATTTTAAAGAAACACTCCCACATTTCCAATATACTAGAACGAAAACATCATTTTGTGTAACAAACCTCCTTTTCAGTACTCCGGCAGGGATTAAATTCATTACTTCTCTAATAAAAATCAATCACTCTCTCGAAACCCCAGTTTGGCAAACCATAAGTTTAGGCCTACACTTTCCTCTATCTATCATGGAAAAACCTCTTGTTCAAAAGCCGTCAATATTTTAGGACTGTGATTATTGAATTTACAGGAATATTCATATTTCAAGGTAGAAAACTATGCGTGTTGTTGGGGATAACAATATAAGTATTTCCACGCGATGAATTTGTGGTTGGCGGTGCTCTTAGAGGTCAAAGTTGGATCTGTATGTACTTGGGGGGGCTGCAACACATGCATCACACCACGCAAACCAACACAAATATCCCCACCAACCAATAGCTCTCTCCTATCATACATGGTGGTGTCTGTTCCTTTCCCACCAACCAATAGCTCTCTCCTATCATGCATGGTGGTGTCTGTGCCTTTCCCACCAACCAATAGCTCTCTACTATCATGCATGGTGGTGTCTGTTCCTTTCCCACCAACCAATAGCTCTCTCCTATCATGCATGGTGGTGCCTGTGCCTTTCCCACCAACCAATAGCTCTCTCCTATCATGCATGGTGGTGTCTGTGCCTTTCCCTCAATAAGAAGTGAATCTCCTTCCTCACTCGAGATGGTTCTTCACTCTCAATATTGGACTTTATCGGGGCAGCAACCATATCTTTGAATCTCCTTATGAGTATCTGTTTTCAGGCAATTCACTGTGTTACTAGTCATAATTTACAAAACACTGCAATTGTTATGTGCCGAAGATTGATGAGTTACATAACCCAGGTGCTAACGACGCCAAATATGACGTCTCATGGTGCTGCCATTTTACGTCATTGACCCAAAGTTAATTATGTTGAAATACTTGACTTATAGTATCACTCGCTAATCCTGTCTATTTTATTAACTGGAGAGCTGAAAAATCCTGTATTTGGCAGGTACAGATGTGAAATATTAGTTCTAAGTGATTAATTTTACGTAGTTTAAGCTGTGTGATAGTTTGTGAAATTCAATTTGTGTGAGTATAAATATTAATCATATAATTACTAGCTGTTTTGTCTTACGACCGGTCCGTTCCTTTTTTCAGTGAACTTAGACCAACAAATAAAAAATTTCCTCTGCCTCCTCCTTCTGCATCCAGAATTTTCTTCTTTCCTTCAAGTCATACAAAATATGAATCCTTATTCTTCTTAAGCTCTCTCTCCCTCAACCATTACTTCTATGATGTCGTGCATAAGACGGTTCTTCTTAAGGATGTGTCCGATCCACACCAAATAATCGCATCAGAAATGGTTCTCTTCTCAGCCACTCTTCTTGGGACTTCTTCATTTATCATTGTGTCTGGCCATCTGATCTTCTCAAGTCTTCTCCGGCAACACATTTCAAAGCTCTCCAAGTATTTCCTTTCCATCTTACTAAGAGTTTCAGCTTCTGCTACATACAGCGTGACACTCCAAATATAGCATTTTATCGGTTAATTCCTCTGTTCCAAACTCAACTTGCTGGTAAGCAGTAACCTCTTATTGTTGAAAGCTTCATTGGCCATGGTGATCCTTGACATAATTTCCCTGGTGCAGTAGGCTTCCTTTGTCAGCAAACTTCACAGACACTTGAACTGCTTTATGTTTTCCAACTCCTGGTTTCCAATTTTGATTCTCAGCGGCTCCATATCAAATACACAATGCAAAACCACCCTGGTGGGGATGAGGTGAACCAGAAATCAATCAGTGGACAGGAAAACCCACTCTCCCTTATGTGTAAAGGATAGTAGAATTATTCTATTAGGAAGGAACTGGTGGTAGCATGTTGTCTTGTTATATCCGCTCATGTGCGTTGAGGTATTATTTGCAGAGAGTTGACCCAGATCCAATATCCGAAACTAACATTTATTTTTAAGTAACCAGAACCGAAACATAAGACTTATAAATAAGTTGCCTAATGAATAAGACTTGAATTGGAATCAAAATAAATAGTGGTTCATAAAAGTTCCTATCAGTTTTTAAATTATTTTTAAAAATTGCACTTTGTTAACTTTTTCTTGGATTTAATATTATTTTAAAACACTCTATTTTTCTTTTTCTCAGGCTTTTTTGAATTCGGATGTATTCTTTGTAATTTCTGTTGTACATATAACTTTTAGTTTGTTTTGGATTATTTTTAGTGTAGTTTTTGTATCTACGAATTTTATAATACAAAATTAAATGAGACAGAACATAAATAAAAGCCAAAAATAAACAGAACTTTTACTTTTATCTAACCTGAACAAGAACAGGAATTTTAAAATAATTATTGGAAGAACCGAAACAAAAACCATAACAGATAAATATCTCGGTTCGATTAATTGGTTTTTGGTTATAGTGGCGTTTGCATCATGAATGAGTGAAGTAAGGAGAGATATGCTTGTTCAGAGAAGTTCCTCCCTACCAGAATCCTATTCTAGCACGTGCGGAACAATACTAGTGTGATGCGGCATTTTGGATTTACTATAAGCTGTGAAGGGTTTTAATGGTTTTTATCATCAGAGGAAAACATTGTTTCTTGTATCGGAAAAAACGAGAAAAACAACAATTTAGAACCTGGCTTACGAAAACCAATTTTGGTGTATTTTTATGTAAACTTTGCCGGTGTTGGGTATATTATAAACCTTTATTTTCTTACGAATGAAAATTTGGAGCAACTTTGAGAAAATGCAAATTAACTTTTTTGCTGTCAATATTGATAGCAATTTACTATATCATTTGTTTTATTCAATATGTATATACAATATCCATCAAAAGTGACAGCTTCATATGACATTACTTGATGTATTAATAAGTGAAAGTAGATATAGTACTTTTATGTAGCTTGAAGAAAATATGTGAGAAAAGTCTCTTGGTTACATTAATAAATTATCCTTCAAAATAATAAAATTACTTTTAATGATGGTCAAGTCACCAGCTTGTAAACAGCTGCGGGTGTTGAGTAACCCGAGATTCTAGTCTCAGCTGAAGAGTCGAGCCCATTAGAAATTGTTTTAATATATTGTAATTGATTACGTTCGCTTTCTCTGGATTGTTTCTGGTGAATGTTCTTAGACTTAAAAAAATCAACGTGTTGCTTTAGATTGAATCCACAATAGATTACGCTAATGAGCAAAACAAAATAGATATGTTAATATTAATTGCTTGTCTTCTACTTGATTCAAAATATTTATTAGAATTTACTAAAAAAACTATAGCTTGAACAATTCTGGAAAACTTCAAATTCAGTAGGAAAACAATCCATTAAATCAAATGCTATTAGATATAATATTACGCAGACAGATGGCTACGAGATATTATCACATCTTTTAATTTTATATTTATTTTAAAAAAACTTAAAATAATGAATAATACAAAGTCATTTTCATCAATTAAATAAGCGGTTGTCTCATAGTGTTACGTATTTCTTCATGGTTGGCGGGTTGCACACCCCTGGGGGTTGAAAAGGAAAAGGAGGTATGAGGGAAAGAGGAATACTGGTTGGAAGTATAAGTCTGCCAAGGAAATAAAGAGAAAACGTTGGAAACGAGGAGGGCTGGAGGCTTTCGGGAAATTGATAATCGATTGCAGATCTTACGCAGAGATGAGATGGTCGCTTCAGACCCGCTGAAAACATTATTACATTCACTTGTCGGGGAGACACTTTGCTAAGAATAACAATGGATATATTCATGAGCAGAGCTCCAATCCTACTTTATTACTAAATAATAGTATAGATAATAGTGATTGGGGTCATATTAAAATGTTAAAAATCATATATTTAATTAGTTATTGGTTTTATTAATATGTTTGATGTCACGGTTACTAAAGTTTTAATAATGGAGTAGTTATGAAGAGGGTGGTTTAAATTTAACTGCCCTGCATCCGATTGTATAGGTAATGGTTCAACAATAATCATCAATCCCATTTGCCAAGATTTTATCTTCTACTTCCCCCGTCAAAAATAGTCCAGTCTATTGTGAGATTGACTCCTTAGACCTTGTGATCACCAAATGTAATTGATGTACAGTTATTAGATCTGTGAAATAATTATTATGAAATATCTTGTGTTATATATTTGGCTCTTGTTTCATCTAGAGTGGATTGTCAATTATATTTTTTTAATTTGACAAATAATTTCTATCCTCCAGATATTTATACATTAAGTTATTATTTCTTTGGTTAGCTGTTTTAATCAAAAATAGTGTGTGGCTAATTTATTAAAAGTTTTAACTTGCCTCCTAATATTTAATTAACCAAAATAAAATAGGATATTATGGTTTATAAAATGTGTAGACTATATACACTATTTATTGTAGGTATTTAACGTGCACTTTCTTAGCCGACTAATTATATCAACACACGAGAATTTCTATGAATGAGAGCGAAAGGGCCTACCAATTTTGCTGGGAAAGGTTTTCTCGAATATTATTAGGAGTTCTATTATATGCCATAATCAACCTTGGACCAATGGATTTACTTCCCCTCAAACTATGTAAAATAATAATAACTAACACTGCGTCTTACTACCCGTTCGGGTTATACGCTTAGGTATTAATTATGCTAACATGTTAGGAATTGGGAAGGAGATTTTAGAGGAAGTGAATCTCATTTGCATGGAGGGAGAGTGGAAAACAATTTAGGAAAAATCAGCCCCAGAGTACCCGACCGAGATTCTAACCTCAATCTCCCTCTCCTCGGCAGTCCAGATCAACACGAAACTAGCGCGTTAGCAACTACGCCACTGAGGTGGGAACCTTTATATAAACTAGAAGATAAACATAAGTAAAGTAAACGTTATTTTATGTCATTTAAATAAGAAATTTTATATTACAAGGTTCCAGTATATATATATATATATATATTTTTTTAAATTATGTGAGTGTGCAGCAGATGTTAATTTTCTTAAAAATTCCATTAATATAAGCATTTATTTAGACAAATTAGAGTTTTATGTTTTTGTTTCTCAAATATAATTAATTATATGAACTTAGCATAACAATTCAACTATTAATTGAAGCAGAGACTACAAATTTGTTCATTTTAAATGTGCTACTGTGCAAATTAATGGAGTTTATGGTCAAATGACATTAATGTGACCTAACATTGATATTCTACCTTTGTTAATATTAATATAAAAACCTACATTAATTTTTAAATGTTTAAATATTCGGTATTAGGACGTAGCCTGTATTATAGCATGCTTACCTTGGTTGTATCCATTATGGTGTATCTTACAAGAGACGGCCATTGTGTTATCAGTCAAGGTATGACTGATACATTTTAGGATAAAAGGAGCACACACATTTTCCTTCAATTGGACATTAATTCATGAAAATTGTAACTTAAAGATAAATACGAATTAGTTTAATATATCGATCGTCCAATCTAGTGTTTAGGGATCTCTTTGTTATATTGACACCGTCTTACACTAGAATAAATAGTTTTATTGTTTGGTGTTTAAAGACTAGAGCTAATTAACCTACACTCGTATACCTCTTAAAACCCAACTTTCCCCATCTCCCTATTAATTTACCACAAGTTGACCTCCACCTAATAACCAGTCCAGTGATGCTTATGTAGTGAACGTGAAGAAGTTCTAAAAGGAGTCAATGAAAAAAAAGCCATTCTTTTGGTGATTCTACTGAGGAAGGCCGAATTGATGGGTCACGTTAAGAGAATAAATGATTTATTGAGTGATATCAGAGAAGGTATGAAGGGGGAAGGAGACCAATAAGATCACGAATGCCAGTTATCACCTCAGACAAAGATAGAAAATGATGTTATAGCATATAAAAAAGAAAGCCGCTGATAGGAAATACTGGTGGACTAAATTTGGATAAGGCTTTGAACCTGTCGGAGGTAATAACACCCAATCATATTAAGAATAACTAAGATTGACTAGTACCTGGCCTATAGGAATCTCAGTTGGTTCAAATAACACATTCTAAATCATGTTCCCTTAAATAAGTGTAGGTTGTAGTTGGCTGGAAACGTCCAAAAGACGTTTAGCACTTTGAATTTAGAACTAATAAACTGCCTTTAAATTTGATTTAAAGGCAGTGTGTCTAAAAATGTGGTCCACCGATCACTCGGGGCTTACAATGGCCTATAAAGTTGACCGTAGTATCTGAGGATGTTTAGTAATAATAAACAATTAAAGAATGTTAATTACACATGGAACAAAAACTTGAAATGCAAATGATTAAATATGAAATAATTATAATATCTAGCACCACGTCTCACTACCCATTCGGATTATACGCTCAAGTAATAGTTACGCGAATGGGAGGAGGGAGGAAGTGAGCCCGAATTTACGTGGAGGGAGAGTGGAAAATCATCTAGGTAAAACCACCCCAGTTCACCTGAGCGAGATTCTAACCTCAATCTTTCCATCCTCGGCAGTCTAGCTCAACACGAAACCAGCGTGCTAGCTAACTTTGCTACCGAGGAAAGTGAAAAGAATTATAAATTCTTTCCCTGGTAGACACAAACAAGTCACATAGAAAAGAAAGTATGTTCTAAACTTAAAGAAACAATCCGAACAATTATTTATAGAAAATATAATGCGAGTGAGTGTATGATAAATCATTACGGAAAATATACCTCATTATATTCAGTCAATACACAATTATATTATCTGCCAGTTACTGGCGAACAAGATATGACGAGACTGATGTCTTAGTACACAGAAACATTGGCGTGAATAGGAGAGAATAAAATTGCATGTTCGTTCTATTCACATTGCGTGTTCCCATAAGTCTAAGGAAACGAAACAATTCATCCACTAATTTTTCACAGTTAGCTACAAACTATTATTGCTAACTCTGCAACCCCAGTCCTTATTTCTCACTTTGAATTAAATCAGTGACTCAAATGTTAATCGATGTCACCTACCAGATTACTGAGACGCGTTTAAGACGTTCAGATATTCCACGTTATTTTATAAAGGATCTGTCATTGGTAGTTCTTACCAAAATGAAGGTTTAAGATATTAAGGATAAAAACAGCTTACGTTTTAAGTTTGGAAATAAATGTGAAGATTTAAAATAAAGTTTTTAATAATTACATTTCATGACAAATGTCTCTATTTTGAGATATAAAGAGATTATAAACATATTATATCAAGCCTTACTCAAACAAATGAATTTAATTTTTTGCCAGGTCACAATAAAGAGTTCTTAGAAAATAAGTGAGAAGTGCTTTAGTTGTTTAGAAGCTTCAGACTTACCTTTCTCATAATAAATAAAGGGTGACCTGGTGGTCTAGGGGTAAGGTGTCAGACTTCTGTGCTAGGGGTCCGGGGCTCAATCCTTGGTCCCGGCACAGATTTATCTGATTGCCAAACCCTTCCTTCACCTCTGACAGGACGTGTATTAATCACAACTTGTGAATGTGAGGAATGCCAGGCCTCCACCGTGGTTCGGATTCCACGTTAAACTGTAGGTCCTCCATTTCATCTCACAATCACCCTACCATTACACATTAGCGTAAGTGCGTATAACCCGAACGGGTAGTAAGACGCGGTGCTAATAATAATAATAATAATAATAATAATAATAATAATAATAATAATAATAATAAATAAAGTAGTATGAGGATATATTGTTTTAATAAAACGATGATCTTAATAGCTCAGTGATTTGAGAACTAACGACCTCACTCAATGAAGTCAGGAAAATATATAAACTTGCATTTCAGTTTCTAAAATCTTTTTTCTAGAAGGATCTATGTCCCTCTTGGCAATGTTTGGACAAATTCGGGTATTAATTATTTACTATGTTACTCACTTGGTAGATTTATGGTCTGCTTAACACACTTCAAAGTTGATGGGGTTTGATAAACAACAAAGTTTGAAAACTTGAAGCGTAACTAACCACTCGGCGTAGTGGTTAATTCCACTTTGATCAAAGATCCTCCTGTGCCGATAGTCATGGTACTTAAGCCTCTAACGTATAATCCACAAAATTTTATATTTCTTACTAATACGATCGTCACAAAGTTTGCCACCACTCAATCTGTGATCCACCTCGGTGGCGTAGTTAGCTAACGTGCTGGTTTCGTGTTGAGCTAGACTGCCGAGGACGGGAAGCTTGAGGTTCAAGTCTAGCTCGTGTGAACTAGATGTTGTTTTTCTTAAATGGTTAACCACTTTTCCACCACGCAAATACGGGTTAACTTCCTCCATATTCAATCAGCCCAATTCCTGAACCAATAGCGTAATTCGTACTTAAGCATATAACCAGAACAGGTAATAAAATGCGGTGCTCACTACTATTATTATTATTATTATAATTTAATCTGTGGGATATGAAATAAGGGGGCGGAGACAAAGTGTACCTCAAATAAAATACACGTGGATTGGTGTGACATAAGAAAGGTGAAAAGACTGATACTGATTTGAACCTTGACCTCCCAATCCAAAGTAACAATGCGTAACCAGCTTCGATGGCCGTATGGTCTAAGGCGCTACTCAATCTATAGACTGGACTGCCGAAGACGGACAGACGAGGTTTGATTCCAGTTAGTTGCCTTGAGAAGGTTTTCCTGAATTGTCTTCCACTCTCTCTTTACGCAAATATACGTGCACGTCCTTTAAACAAAACCTTTTCTATCCCTAACACATTGTTGTAATTAGTATTTTTATTTATTTAGCACCGCGTCTTACTACCCGTTCGGGTTATACGCTAAAGTACTAATACGCTAATGAATTAGGAATTGGGAGGATTGAATTTAGAGGAAGTGAACCCGAATTTTCGTGGAGGGAGAGTGGAAAACCATTTAGGAAAAATCACCCCCAGTTCACCCAACCGAGATTCGAACCTCGATCTCCCCGTCCTCAGCAGCCTAGCTCAACATGACTAGCGCGTTAGCCAACTACGCCAACGAGGCGGGTTTTAATTAGTACATAGGCGTATAACCCGAAAGGGTAGTAAGACGCGGTGCTAAAAAAAGAGTGAAATACGAATCTAAACACCTTGCACCATTGGTTCCCAAGGGATGTTGAAGGTATTATCTTCTGAAGATATGTACGATATATTCATGACCATGACAAGATAATATATCTCATCTCTGAAACATCAATAGACATATTGTTTCGAAGTTCTGAGTTTGTGTTTCCCGATACATGTTCTGATGATTACATACGTGAATCACGAGAACAAAACAAATTATATGATAGGTTAAACTAATAATACTGTATAACAGGGGTTATAATAACTATTGACATTAAATATGTCAGAAGACTGTTGGAGAGGAGTGTGGGAGTGGCTAAAAAAATAGGAAACAGACCCATTATCAGCACAATATTTTTGGTGATAGCTTAGCTTAAACTAGGAATTATTTTGATTTATGTCAGTGGTGAAAACCAGCTACCTCCCCCAAGCAGGGAAGATCACACCAAGCGGCCCTTCTCATCGCAACAGGAAAAAGGAAGGACTTTGATTAGTGTAGAGTTGGTAAGTGGGGGTGGCAATCTTTTAGAATGTTCTCTATTAATTATTTTACTAAGTGGAGTGAAAGAAAGCTTGACCCAGTTTTCTAGCGAAGGTCTAGAGACACAGTTGTCTTGAGCAACTTTCTATTTATTTAGTGCAAGTTGAGGGACAGAGTTGTCTTGAGCAACTTTCTATTTATTTAGTGCAAGTTGAGGGACACAGTTGTCCTGGGCAATTTTCTATTTATTTAGTGCAAGTTGAGGGCCACAGTTGTCCTGGGCAATTTTATATTTATTTAGTGCAAGTTGAGAGACACAGTAATTGTCCTGGGCAACTTTATATTTATTTAGTGAAAGTTGAGGGACACAGTTGTCCTGGGCAACTTTCTATTTATTTAGTGCAAGTTGAGGGACACAGTTGTC
>CABFWB010003355.1:44738-54850 GCA_902151455.1 Timema bartmani
GACAAGGTGTTAGTTCCAGATCACCCTCTTCTGGTCTTGAAGAGAACAACTTAGCTCTTCTACGACAAGGTGTTAGTTCCAGATCACCCTCTTCTGGTCTTGAGGAGAACAACTTAGCTCTTCTATGACAAGGTGTTAGTTCCAGATCACCCTCTTCTGGTCTTGAAAAGAACAACTTAGCTCTTCTACGATAAGGTGTTAGTTCCAGATCACCCTCTTCTGGTCTTGAAGAGAAGAACTTAGCTCTTCTACGACAAGGTGTTAGTTCCAGATCACCCTCTACTGGTCTTTAAAAGAACAACTTAGTTCTTCTACGACAAGGTGTTAGTTCCAGATCACCCTCTTCTGGTCTTGAAGAGTAAAACTTAGCTCTTCTACGACAAGGTGTTAGCTCCAGATCATCCTCTTCCAGGCTGCGAGCAGGGAGTATTAGATTGTTTTACCACTGATGGGGAAATCGGGGTTGGAATCACAATTAAATGTAATTAGGATGTTTTTTCTTAAATCGCTTCCAGCTCTCCCTCCACGTGAATGCGGGTATGTTTCCTCTAAAAGTCTACCTACTGAATCCCTATTTCACCAGAGTAATAATATATGTGAATAATCCTAACAGTAACTAAGAAAAGGTGAGGGGGAATATCTTGTACAATCCTTCTAAGACAAGGGACCGAGTTCCGTCAATCCTCTCATCCAGAGGTTGGGGGCTGTCCCCCATGTGGGACGATTGGAAATAAGAGCCTCGTCCATAGAAGTAAGGCTTTTTGACGTTTGTTTGGATACATATGTATAGCCTGAATGGTTAGTTAGATGTGGAGCAATTAAAAATTCGATAAACTACTTTCGTTATTATGACTTCATAGATTAAATCGTTAGTAGGTTAAATTAAACAGTAACACGTAAAAATTATGTTCAAAATTTCTAATGATTGTAGTGAGGGGATTGAAAGAACTTTACTGATAGAATTTTGATATTTTCAATGTTTAAGACTTTATTAATACCCATAGCTTACTTTATATTAACCAAGCAGACAATATTTTATAAGCATCCACTGCCCAAATAGAACAATAATATATACGTGTAAGCTAATACATCCTTTTAAAAGAATAATTTTACTATTGGTCAAAATTATTTAATGACCTCTTCAGTGGCTCCACTCTCACAGTAGACTAGCCTGCCAATTACGGGGAGATCGTGGTTCGAATCTTGGTCGGGTGTCCTGAGGTTTTTTTTTCCAAAATAGTTATCCATCCTCCCTCCACACAAATGTGGGTACACTTTAGTTAATTATGACCCTACTAATCTCTAAAACCACTAGTGTAGTTAGTACTAGGGGTATAGCTCGAACATATAGTAATACACGGTGCTAAATATATGTTTTTCTATATCCACTACTGTTACCAGCCTATAGCCTGGGTCAGTTATTTTCCACTAACGGCTGGATAAGCCTGCCATAGCTTCATGTACCTTATAACCCATCTTAAGACTAGGACCGTCACAAAAACCAGTCCCCACCAGTTAATTTATCAATGTGAAATGGTAAACCCATATTTCATTAAATTTTCAGCCATGCCAGGAATTGAGCCCAGGATCCTTAGCACAGTAGGTGGACACGCTTCCGTGTGAGCTCAAGTGTCAGACTGATATATATATATATATATATATAAGCTTCCGGGTTATTCGAATATTTACACTAACAGAGCTACAAGGAGGAAGGTAGAAATTGGTGGGAATGTACTTGCATTTGCTGGAAGAAAGATGGGATGCACATTTTTTAAACACCTTGAAAACCTTTCCTTGAAACGTATCTCGATATTCCTACCAGTGAAAAATCGGACCAAGTGAAGTCGATGGCTTAGTTGTGAACACGTGATATATTACATTACATTAGTTTAGTTAGAAAACTATTTGTATGTATTTCTTTGATTAGAACACTTTTATTTCTGGAGCCTACACAATTGAGAATCTTACTTTATATTTCAAATGATATTAAGATAATTTTAAATAATATTATGGATATTTATAGAGGTTTTACTTATAAATTACGGTATTAAAACTTTGTTAAATACTGTAGTATTTTAAATATAATATTGCAAATTATAAAGAGGGCTGACAATAACTAGTATTAGTAATTGCTCCCCAACCAAAATTAAATGCTAAAACAAATCAAAGTTCAATTGTGAATCATAATAATTAATATTAGTATTAGTAATTGATTCCCAACAGAAATTAAAGGCTAAAAACAATTCAAAGTTCTATTGTAAATTTTCAAGCCGCATGCCCACAGTTGCGGTAAGAATGGCTTTAAAATTATAAATAATAGAGATAAGCTATCAACCTTATTGTTTTCAAAAATTTAAAAAAAAATTAAAATTAATAAATTTTAGTTTATTCTAGATGAAAGAACTAAAGGCAAGCATTCACATATGTATTTATGTATCAATAAAAGTCCTATTAATATGTTATCATTTAAAGTAATGATTTATTTAAAATTAAATTTTTTACATAAAAGCTACTAACTGTTCAATTTAAGTGGAAGGAATGAGAAAAGTAGTCCTTAGAAAGCTAAATCAAACTTTTTTCAATTTTGGATATGAAAACCAAAGTGATAGATCACATGTGGAAATGAATCCCCAGTGTACCCACCAAAGATATGAACCTTGACTTTCGATAACCAACTATCCAATCTATTGAACCATCGTGTTAGTATGCGTGGATTTGTAATAACTATACAATTATCTTAAATTAATTGTGAAAATAGCATAAAGTTCTCATAAATTACATAATTAATAATAAAGTCAGGCACATTTTATAGACTGGGGTTTGTAAAACTTATATTATGAACATATATTATTGTTAGTTTCACAGATTTGCATCAGTGAGCATGTGGACCAAATGACAGGAGCATCTAGTCTGATTCGATGGCAATAAAGAGTTCAGGTATATTACTGGCCAAGTGAATTATGGGTACTTATTCATAAATGGTTTCCCTATCTACCTTAATTAAAATGCTGGTACTTTTCTAAAATTCCACTTTTTCATTTCCACCACACATGATTAGTTAAATGCGTTTAACGCGGATGGGTAGTAATACGCGGTAAAAAAGTTTCCACCTCACCTTGAAGAATACCCCACACCCCGGGTCTGTAAATAAATTGTACACGATAGTTATTTGAATTTAGAATCCCTAATGCTCTTGGTTAAACCTTCCATGTTATGTAGGTCACAGGTTAACATTCTATTTCCGGAAGTAAACACGCCGCTAAAAAAGAATCTGACCCCACAATCTCATCTCTCGCTTTCGAACCTATTTCGGCGCAAGGCCAACTCAAGCTTAAAGATCAGCTCTATCATTAGGTTAAACCTTCCATGTTATGTAGGTCACAGGTTAACATTCTATTTCCGGAAGTAAACATGCCGCTAAAAAAGAATCTGACCCCACAATCTCATCTCTCGCTTTCGAACCTATTTCGGCGCAAGGCCAACTCAAGCTGAAAGATCAGCTCTATCATTTCGCGTTGCCCGCTGCGTAACATAACACCCTCCATTTCACTAGGAGCCCATTCTCTCACGAATAATGTACAAAAAAACTTTCCATTGGTTAATAGTAAAGAAAAAAGCATTATGTCTTTTTAAAAAAAAACAAATACAACAGATATCCAAAAGTTTTTTAGTAGTTCACGCTGAATGTGCTGTGTCAGTTTGGTTTGTGAGTGTGATTAGTTTTCTAGTTTTGAGAGATAACGTGAAATTATGTGCTTCTTATTTTTTGTGTGCACTGCATCTTACTACCCATCTGAGATATATATATACATACAATAATGAGTTAGAGATAAATAAGGTAGAAATTATGGAAAGTGTACCCGCATTCACGAGGAGGTATAGTGGAAAATGTCTTAGTAAAAACGCAATGCGTTTTTTTATTTCCAATTAGTAATTATATTACTCGTCTGGTCAAATATATATAAAAATAGGTAATATACAGTGAGAGTAGAGATGAAATATTATTTACTTTCATTTACGGGGGGGGGGAGAAAACAGGAAATTATCCAGACACAAACACACACCTGTTTATAACCATCCGGGATTTGAACCACCACCTCCTTATCTCAATTAAAAAATACAAGAATAGACTGAAATCCTTGTTTGTGTATCCATTGGGATGAGTAATGTTCTTATTTCAGCGGTTCGATGGGAGAAAGATAGGTTAAAATTTGACATGAGGGGGTTAAGTTTATCTTTCTTAACATGACGTCGCTTCTAAACAGTGGCATACTCTGTCGGGATTGGGTACTATACTGAAGGGAGCATGGAAAAAAACAACAGAAATAACAATCTTTCGGACCGAGGATTTAAGACATAAAGAAGTTAGGAACCCAAAGTTTATTTAAAGGGCTTGGAAGGGCAGGGAGTAGTAATGTCGTGTGGGAAAACGGGGGCGTGAACTTTTATCCCTGTTTTATAAAGATTTTTTCCCCTTGCAAAGCTGCCAAAAATCCGTGGCTTTCCTCCACATCACCATATTTCGTCATTCATGGCGTCCGCCTTATGACGCACTGCGTAGTACGAGCAGTGAATTATGCGTATTGACCTGGGAGCTTAAAATATAAGTGGTTTACCATGGTATTAGAATTATAATTGAAAATAAGATAATTTAAATATCTACCTTAATGCTATTGGTAATGAGGCCTGAGGAATCCAACAGGAAATTGACTTATTATCTGTAACGGGGAGGCTGAGATGAGGTCGGAGATATTTTGAGTATTTTTCACATAGGATTCATAACTGTGGTTCTCCCACCATTGCTATCCCAACCAGTTATGTGGGTAATTCCTTTAATTAAGATGATGTAAATTCCGTACCGAAGGTTTTACTGCCCCAAGCTATGTAAATTCCGTCCCGTCTTAGCAGACGTAGTGTATATTAAATTAATTTTTCAAACATTTATTTAGTCTCATACACAGACTCCACCCCAATATTTACACATGTGTTTAAGTTTTGAAAGACGTACACAGTGAAACGTACTTAATGTACATTTGTCTACGAAGCAACCCAACAAAGAAATTGAACTCAAAAATGAAAGAAGACTAATAAAATGACAGGCTACAAATGGTAGATAATATTCTTCGTTTGATCTGGTCAAATAAGTATTATGTGCATGTTTTTCTTGATTAATTTTCTCGGTGAATGTAGATATTATAAAAGGACAATAAAATATGTCATTGTGTAGAGATTTTAAATTTTATTAACTCTAAATTTAAGGGAATGTGTAATTTACATAGCACTCTTATAGTGATGGGATGAAATATGCATCAGAATCTATAATGATGAGATGGAATTTACATTAAAAAAAGCAATTGGGCCATAATTTAACCCCATCGTCTTTAAATACCCCTTAATCTACACCAAATGGATTAAGTCTTTAACTATCCCTTGTGTGAAAATATACTTACAAATAATATTTTTAAATAATCATATTTTAAAATAAAAGTGAATGTGGCTTGCTTCGGTGGTCGAATAGTATAAGGTATCATTCTCACTATATTTTGGAGTGCCTATGATGGGGATATGTGGGTTTGAATTCCTGTCTGGTGTGTTGAGGTTGATTTTTCCTGAATATAGTTCCACCTTTCCTACACACCAAATGACGGTACACTTCCTTTAAATTTATTTTTCCTCGTCCCTAACACATTAACGTAATTAGTAAATATGCGTATAACTCAAACTGGTACAAATATGGGGTGGTAAAAATACATAGTTGAGCTTGGATCCAAAATTCTAAATAATAGAACAAAGTGTTTTATATTGTTGCTCTACCATTCATACATCCTGAAAGGTAGTAAGCTTACCTTACTTAACTCCACTATGGTGTAGCTTACAAGATAGGGTGATAAATGTAATTGTGGTTTTCCAATCTATCCCTACGTAAATGTGGGTATAGTTAATCCCGATCTAACTTTACTCACCCATAACCCATCAGTGTAATTGTTATGTAATGGCTAGTAAACTAAATAAGTTTTAAGAATCAGTACAAACAGATAATAAATATTATGTTATATAACGTGTATGTGCTACACTTCATGTGTGAACTTGCCCCATTCATGAAGTGGGTAAATTTCCTCGCATTTTGTGAGCAAGCCATTCCTCCTGACAATTTCATTAATTGGGCAAAAAATAATCCAGTTCATGGATTGCGCTGAACTTTTGCTGCCCAGTTCATGAACTGGGCTACTACAATCGTTACCCATTTCATAAAGTGGACGAGTTTTTGCTCAGTCGGTGAAATGGACATGTGAAGAACAGGCTTGGTGTTTAAGTACCGAAGGTTTAACTTTTAATCGTTTTAAAACTGAAGGTTAGGCTAGACTAGGCTAGGTTGGCTTACTATACTATTTTAAAACTAATTTCAGTAATGCTTTTAGTGGATAGTACAAAATTGCAAAATTGTTTTAATATTAAAAATAAAAAAACGTTTATATGAAATATATTTTTATAAAACCAACATTTTTTGAGATATTGGCAAATATATTAATACAATTTTGTGAGCTTTAGTTTTAAAGAGATACTACTTAAGTATTAACGCAATAATTTCTCCAAAGTCATAGAAGTAATTAAATATATCCTAAGTAAATCTCTCAAAAAGCTTATGTTATATTTCCTTAAACCTCTTAGGAGAAATGTTTATACGACAATGATCTATCTCCATTTTTAATTCAATAGGTAGTATAGTATTTTATTGGCCAAAATTTATAAATGAGGAATTTAATAGCAATGCGATGACACGAAGATGTGCATCACCTTATAAAATCGAAAATTTTAACCCGAAGGGCGAAATTTTAATACGAAGTGTTGACCCTTGTGGATCAACTACTGGTCTTTTTTATCGGTCCAAACGTAAAAATGAAGACATTAATCTTTTTAAAAATAAAATTATAAAACTTAAAACAGGGACTCAAAAAATGTTTTAAATAAGTATAGTGCAATTTATGCTTGGGTTTGATAGTGTATATTATTTGGTTTCACATATATTACGAGCTTCGAGTAAATATCTCCATTTCTAAACAATAGAGCGAGAAAGTCCGTGCGGAGTTCCGTCCCATTTATTTTTTCTTAGTATCACTTCTTACCATCCAATCGAACAATACGCTGTCAATAGTGATAACACTTATCTATATCATTAGTTTTAGCTTTAGGTAACTATAATATGTATCAAAAGTGGCAGTTGATTGACGTATTACTAAGTGAAAAAATAACTAGTAACATTTATAATTGTTATAGAGGCCCTTTCTATGAAAATTGAAATATAGTATACAATGCTACCACTGGACCACATTCTAAAATGTATATTTTTTTAAATCATCAGATAGTCAATTATTTCAACGGTAAAGTATACTTCTTTTAAACTGAAAGGTATTATTATTATTATTATCACCGCGTCTTACTACCCGTTCGGGTTGTACGCACTTACGCTAATGTGTAATGTTAGGGTGATTGTGAGATGAAATGGAGGACCTGCAGTTTAACGTGGAATCCGAACCTCGGTGGAGGCCTGGCATTCCTCACATTCACAAGTTGTGATCAATACACGTCTTGTCAGAGGTGAAGGAAGGGTTTGGCAATCAGATAAATCTGTGCCAGTACCAGGGATTGAACCCCGAACCCTAAGCACAGAAGTCTGACACTTTACCCCTAGACCACCAGGTCACCATCTTATTATTATTATTATTATTATTATTATTATTATTATTANGGAAGGGTTTGGCAATCAGATAAATCTGTGCCAGTACCAGGGATTGAACCCCGAACCCTCAGCACAGAAGTCTGACATCTTACCCATAGACCACCAGGTCACCTAACCTGAAAGGTAAAAATCTTACCTTGAACGAGAGAAAAGGGGCTTGCTACAAGTCAGAAGTGTAATTAATTACATTTAGATCTTTCGATGATAAAATGCTGTTGCACACTTTTCAAAAGTATATGACTAAATGCCATATACAGGCCCTTGTGATTAAATGAATTTAAATTATAAGTTTTCACGAGGTACGAGTATAAAAGTTAAAACATGCTATTTTATACTTTTTGCGTACCATTGTTAGAGTAAAGTAGTTAATGTATGCGACTGAAATGTAGTATAACTAGACAATTATATAATCTGTACACGAAGACATATTAATAATATTATTAGTAATAAAATAATAAAATATGTAGTAATATTAGTATTATAAATACGTAATTGTGAATATCTCATATGAATGTCTAAATTATACCCAATTTCACCCGCATGGATTAATAATTACTTTACTCCAACTATAGTAAGAGAAAACGCATAAAATATCAAGTTTGACACCTTTTTAGGTCTTTAATTCGTGAAATGAAATTATTTAAAATCATTGAATCACTATTTACCTTAAAATATTCCAATACAATTTTAAGAGTCAAATGCTCTTAAGCAGAAATTGTGTGACTAAGCTACCGAGAAAATCAAAGCCATTTCCTACACGGAATTTTTCTTTTAGTGCTGTGTCTTACTACCCGTTCGGGCTATACGCCAATGCACTAATTACACTAATATATTAGGGATTATAAAGGTTTAGTTTAGAAGAAATAAATCCACATTTGCGGGAAGAAAGAGCGTGAAAACCATTTAGGAATAAACATCCTCAATGCACCCAAATGGAATCGAGCCCTGATCTCCCCATCTTGGCAGTTCAGTTCAAAATGAGAGTAGCGCACTAGACCAGCGGGTTCCTACACCGTTGAACGTCTCTTGGTGTCCTGGGTAGGGGGTGGTTTAAATGTATTTCCTCTCATAGGCTCTTTATGTAACTAGACACCTTGGTATTAACTCTTCTATAAACATCGTTTATTCATTGATTGGAAAACAATTGCTAGTCTTTATTAGGTTTGGGTTTGATTAGGTCCTTGTCAGTCTTTAGATATTTACAAAAAAATATAATACTTGGTTAAAAAATACAAATAATTGGAAATAATTATTTTTTTCATATTGAGATTTTGAGTAATTTACCATTACACAATTCTATTTAAATAATGTATAGTGAAAATAAATATTATTGATAATGTAAACATTAAAATATATATAATTAAGTGATTAAAGTAATAAACTTCACACACTACCGCAATTTTCTTGCAAATGGACATATCTGACAGCTATATTTAAGTTAGTAGACATACTTTCACGTGTTCATACGTAAAGGCATGTGATTTGCAGTTGTCACTTTTGATAGATATTTTACATACATAAAAATAACAATAATATTAGTCCATTAGTAAAATGCTATCAATGTTATTGGAAAAAAATATGTTCATATTTTTTTTAAATATACCAAATTTCAATTCATAGAGTTTTAGTTACATTATTATTATATAAATATTTGACTGAAAAAATATGTTTATATATTTTTAAAAGTTGCTTCAAATATCCAATATTAAATAAAATAGTTTGGTTCCAAGTTGGTATCGTGGGATTGTTTGAGATGACAATTAATCCTGTATACTTTGTTTTGGATAAAATCTTGAAAAAGGGTCTTTAATTGAGGAGATAATTTCGAAAATTCAAATAATTTTGAAAATGTATTTAACAATTTTGCTTAAAATATATTTTTGGGGATAGTTTGACATGACAAATGAAGCTGGATACTTGTTTTGAGGTGAAAATTTGATTATTTTGTGGTGAAAATCGTATTATTAAGTTTTTAGTTTATTGTTAAAAAAATAACTTTTGTTATTTTTTCAACATTGGAATCGGGAGACTATTTTATGTATCAATAAGAATGTATATTTATTTATCTTAACTAAATTAATTTAAGAATAGTTATTTTATAACAAATTATATAAATTTGAATGTTTCGGAAATTAAATTTTAAGTTTGAATTCAAAATGGAAATCTTTGATAAGTTTTTCACAATAAATAAGAATATCTTTTTATTTTTACAGATAACAAATAGTTTAGAGTAGCTTACAGATAAATTATTTTTTTAAATTTGATTTTTTTTAAGAATATATTTGAACAAATTTGTTTAATATTTATATATTACTAGCTTTTGCCCGCGGCTTCACTCGCGTTAATGTAGATGTTATCAATAAATTCAGGTTGT
>CABFWB010003355.1:65691-81096 GCA_902151455.1 Timema bartmani
TATATATATATATATATATATATATATATATATATATAATGGGTTTAAGCTATAACTAATGGATCGTTGCAGCAGTGGCTACAATTTATTGCACTAAAATGTATTCTAAACATTTATTGTGAACATTTCTATATAATTTTTCTTTACTCAACTTTATATTCAAAAGTTTACACGTCAAAGACTATCAACTTTATATAAATATTTATCTTTTGGTGCTTAATATGAATCACGCCTCGATGATAACTTTTAAAGGACCTCTCTACCAGCTATATATCTATTTGTTTCACCAAAACACTCAAGTAAAAATCTAGGTATTATTTTTAACCAAAGAGAAATATTTTATTTAGCAATATACAACCATACAACTCAAGATTTCCAAGGTGATGACAATAAATAATGATTATCCAGATGAACCACTACCCCCACGGAAGGAAAATATGGAGAACTCGCTAGGAAATTTGGGTTTTTATTCTAATATACTATATTTTCTGACATCCCAAACCCCTTACCTTTAAAATGATTGGATATTTGTCAAATTCGGTTTAGCCATTTTCTCATAGTTTAAATTACATGAAAATAGCCTATCAAATTATACATAAGAACAGAGGTAAATATTTAAAGACAAAGAAAAGGTGGATAAAAATCAACAATTCAAATATATATATATATATATATATATAATTTGTTTGATAAATGTAAAAATATGGGTCGTAATCTTTCTATTTTTTTACACCATACCCCTAAAGTAAGTGTTGAGTTGGTATTATTTGTAACCAGAGAGAAATATGTATCTAAATAATATCTACTTTCGTGCACAAATCAAATTTCCATGGTGACATAAACCAAGAATGAAAAGCTGAAAATTCTCTAAGAAAATCAGCTTTTAGTTGGAAACTACTATATTTTCCAACATCCTGGAGCCGTAACTTTTTAAATCAGAGTTCATTTGTCAAAATATGCTCAGCGACTTCCTCGTAGATTCTATTACCGGAAACGGGCTTATCAAATTATATATAAGACAACCATTGGCGTTGTCGACTGTCCTTTTGGCAAATTCTCTAGTAAAGTTTTTTGAGCAGACGTTATATTTCATGTATTGTGAAGTGGGATTAATACTACTGCATGGGCCATGCATCATTCGCTGGAGAACAATATTATGAAACTTAGGATACTGCGTGGGGTTGGGCAGATCTGGCGAAACCAGTTCATCTATGTCCTCTGGTTCTATGAGTTTGGCTGTATTTTCAAGGGTGAGTCGCATGTGGCAGTGTGGAAATTCTCGTTCTTGGAACTCAATTACATATACGTACGTCGTTATTTTTCCAAACACATTTTGTCCAAACAAATCTCCTTGCAGTTTTGCTTGCTAGGGCTATTGTGTTGAAACTTAGGATCCCAACCTGGTTCATCAGGGAAAGAGGAGGGGGTACATCAAAGGATCTCAATGAGGGCTTAACGTTGACAGCATTTTTGGGCTCCCTTGTATACCACGCACAACCACTTAACAGTTTCGTGGTGGCTCACCATCTTCAGAAACAAAATACCGGCAATATCCTCTCCAGTTGGTTTGTTGTATCCTCGTTGATCAGCACTGATCGCCAGTTTTCTTCTCTTGTCAACATGGTTTGTTGTATCCTCGTTGATCAGCACTGATCGCCAGTTTTCTTCTCTTGTCAACATGGTTTGTTGTATCCTCGTTGATCAGCACTGATCGCAAGTTTTCTTCTCTTGTCAACATGGTTTGTTGTATCCTCGTTGATCAGCACTGATCGCAAGTTTTCTTCTCTTGTCAACATGGTTTGTTGTATCCTCGTTGATCAGCACTGATCGCCAGTTTTCTTCTCTTGTCAACATGGTTTGTTGTATCCTCGTTGATCAGCACTGATCGCAAGTTTTCTTCTCTTGTCAACATGGTTTGTTGTATCCTCGTTGATCAGCACTGATCGCAAGTTTTCTTCTCTTGTCAACATGGTTTGTTGTATCCTCGTTGATCAGCACTGATCGCAAGTTTTCTTCTCTTGTCAACATTTCTCCTGCCTTGTTATATAATATTGCATAAGGGTTTTTGGCGAGGATATTTGATAATATTTGTAGTGTACCAAGTAGCAATGAGTGCTAAACAACGTTTGGTGCATATAAACAGTTTGTAAAAGTTGAATAAATGATATAGAGTTGTCCAAATCTTAGTGGGGAATCAATTGGTGGTATAAGGCCCGAAATGTACCGATATATTTGACTTTGAATCAAGATAGAGTGAAACATTTTGGGAGAGATTTTGTGTGAAAGAGAGAGAAAATGTGATGGCGTGTGAGAGAGAGTTTTAAAGATAGAGTTAGAGAGGGAGAGATTTGTTTAAAGACAAAATATTTGAGTGAGAGTGGAGTTTAAGGGAGAGAGTGTTTGAGAGAGAAAGTTAGAGATAAATTGAGAGAGTGAGTTTATGATAGAGAGAGTTAGATTGAGAGAGAAAAAGCGTTTGAGGGAGTTTAAGAGAGTGTAACTAAGATATTGTGAGATAAATTGTGCGTTAGAGATTGTATGTGAGGCTAGTGAGTGTATTAGAGGGATAAAGTGTTAGAGAATGAAAGAAGATTACATGATACAGAGTGTGTTATAGAGTGTGTGAGGAGAGAGAGTGTATGTGTGAGAGAGCGTGCGAGAGAGTGTCAGATAGAGATAGATAATGTGAAAATATAGATGTGGTACACAAAACATCACTTTTAAATAACATATCCTCAGAACTAAGCGGTAAAATGAAAACATATCTTAACTTATGTATTTGCTTTGTGTTACTATTTGCTAAAATGAACATCAAAACCCATTATTTGAGATAAATGAACAACAAAACTCATACTAGGATAGGAAAAATGCCTATTTTTAAACATTTTACAAGATAATTTTATCGGGCGCGAAACAAAACGTAGACAATATTTTCACGAACTTAATTTAACCTTTCAATTTTAGAATCATGCTCAATATTATTGAATTAGATGAGAATCAACGATAACAGCATTCGAATAAAAAAAATAGTTTTCCTCAGTTTAGGAATATTAATTTAAATGTGTTATGACCATCATCCAAAGAGAAATATTCATTCAAAGAAAAAATTGTGATGTGTTCGAACCAACAAATAAAGAGTGAGTTATTATTATTTAGCCAAAGAGATATATTTTCTTTAGAAATTTACAGACAAACAGCAAATAACAGTTTTCGTGGTGATTAAACAAAGAGTGAAAAACTGAAACATCACTGTGAAAATCGGGTTTTTGCGGAAAGCTACAATTTTTCCCAACATCCTGGACTCCTGAGTGAAACAAAATAATGACATCTATCCATAAATAATCCAACAAAGACTATATATATAAACACTATGAAATAATGTTAACTGTTACAGTAACATACCGAGGAAAAACTCTTAAGAAATAACTAATATGTTCACCAATTAATCTAATCAATTTCTTGGACCTCATTTTTTTTAAATGCCAAAATCAAAGAAACTCTTAGTTTTATAAAAATATATTTCATGTAGAAGTTCTTTTAAATATTTCTTTAACTTAGAAATAAGTTATTTCACATCTCGAATAACAGCAAGATATGATTAAAATTGGAAATTTCTGCAAATGTAAAGTACCCTCAAAGTAATTCTCATTTGAAAATGTGAGTTGCCATTTTGTTAATCACACTAAACAGTGCCTGGATTTGAAATTTATTAAAAATTGTTAGTCGATTTGGGGAAAATCCATTTTCCTCTTTTCACTCTTTATTTAAGGGTTTTATAGATAGTTCCAAAAACTCCTCTTAGAAACCCCTTGTTATTAAGATTTAGCCTAATTGGTAGAATGGATTAGGTTCTAATCCCAGTAAAAGACAGATTAAATTTCAAAAAATGTATTACATTTTCTTAATGGCTATAAACGGAAATATTAGAGAATTAAAATACTTGGCTAAAACATAATAATTTAATGCTAAAATAACCTATTAGAATGTTGCTTTATTAACGTATAAGATTTTATTTTTTATTTTTAATCAATATTAAAACAATCTTTTATATTAAATAAGGGGTTGTTCAAGTATTACATGGGACTTAGTAGGGGTGTACGAAGCTTCGAAACTTCGACACCAATATCAGCTTCGACCATTATAAATCTTCGCCAATAACGATCAATTATTGTCATTCTGAGCTGTTATGTACAGTACTAAACAATATTCATATGGAAAAAATCTAAATTAATTGAATTGTAAGTTGTAGATAACTTGATTTATTAGAATTAAACTAAATATCACAAATAATTGTGTATTAAAACATTTTCAAGTAATTTAAGTACATTAAATTATATAAATAACAAAAATATAATATTTTTTCAAGCATAAAACAACCAACCAAAAAATTATTCGAACCTTTATTTGGCTTTGAGAATATTTCATATATTCGATTCTAATTCGCTTAGAATTGAAAAAGTTAATTACGCACACCCTTAATAATCACAAATTTGAGTTTTGGCCATTTTGGACCACCTAAACTCCTCTTGTAAGCAAAACAAGCAAAAAACCACCACCCCCTTTTTTACGTAATGTTTATTGGCTTTTTTCTTTTTTTATATATAATTTGATCACAGGAATAACCATGGTTTCTCATTCAATTTATAAATTGCTGGTAATTATTAATGAAAAGAGGTGTAAATTAATGGTGCTAAATAATTCACAATCAACACTTTTCTACACTTAATTTAAATTTATTGTGTTATACAGGTAAAATTTGAAAAAAACTATATACATTTTAATTTCTACTCGACAAACTATAAAAATGTAAGCTTGGTGCCCTCGTCCATTCTTGCCCATACTCTCTTTATAACATAAGCATTGTTCTGAGTCCCCCCTATCAGCAAACATAAGCAATGCTCGAACCCCTCTCCCCCCTAAGGTGCTTAGATCATACCTGAATGCCCCCTAATATTGTATCTTTGAAGCTTGTGTTACCAATTGTATTCATACTTTTCATCTCTTATTGTATCATTATTAATTTGGTCCAATCTACACTCAACAGCAATGTAAGAAACTAGTTCTTCTGGAATGTTGAAACACTCGATTAGTTTGGCCACATCCACACTTTTTCTCTTAGCTTACATGATCTAGTGCTCTATCAGTGGTTTGTGCATTTTCATAAAATGATAGATGTGTGAAAAATACAATAAAAAATAAAAATAAACCCATGTACACATTTCCTGGCGAATATGTTATGTTGCATTGCGATGTTGAATTGTTTGTAAATATGTGCCAGTATTTTTATTGTTATTTACTTTTCTACAATTCCCTCTTTACTTAATGACTATTTATAACCCTTTATTTATTAATATTACTTATGTGTATGTACTTAAATTCAATTTTAACCTTGCTTTTATTTTTGCAGTATTTAATAACTCTAGTTTTCGTGATAATAAATCAAAGTATCCTCTTAAACAAATCCAGTCTCCTGTCTTTACTTCACCAAACTTTGCTTGACAGTGTACATTATTGTGTTACAACCTTATCATGTTATGAACTAACAACACTAATGTGCTAGGGGTAGGTAGGTTTAATTTGTAGGAAGTGTACCAGTATTTGTGTGGGGCAGAATGGAGAAACCACTTCCCCAGGATTCGAATTCATCAGCAGCCCAGTCTAGAATGAGAGACACCTTGAACTATTCTACCACTGGATTTAAATTATTCAAGGGCCTGTTCGCTTATTGAAACGTGACGTGTATATGTCAAAGTTCTTATAACTAAGAAAGTTATTGTTGAACAACAATGTTAATTGTTGTAAAACTTTTGTTTTAGTTTCCGTAAATACATTTTTACGATTGTTGGAAGTCCTTCAGACTTGGGAGCTTAGGAATATTTTGATAATATTGGTTGATAGGTCTTAGTTATTGTCTCTTCCCTTTTACTAAAGTAATGAATGGACCAATATTGTTGATCAACAAAGTTAATATTGTTGCTTAACGTTTCGAATTGTTTTTCAAACAAATATTTATTTATTTAAATGTAAACTTAAATATACGTTTTCATGTTACCCTATTGTTACTGCATTTTCTTTATAATAAATAAATCATATTTATCTATCAACTATCAACGTCAAGCTTGTTGAAATTAGCTTCTTTCCAATTGAATTTGCCAAATACTTCCTGAAAATATGGTGTTGTTCCCTGGTTAATGCCTTATCAATTTATACTTTTTTGAAATACGGCAAAGGTGCAGATGGGGTGGCATGGAAACACGGGGGAATATATTATCTTATAATATATTCAAAAGTCATTGTCCTGTCAGGGCACTCTGTATTTCATTCACCTTTTCTTTATGTGTAATTTAGTATTTTTGTATGCCTCCTTTTGATCCTGGGAGATAAAAAGGGGCTGCAAGAGATGGATATAAAATAAAATGCAATTTAAAATGAAGATTGAAAATATATGGCAACGAATTTGAAAAGTGTTTTAAAGATAGTAAAAATATTTATTTCCCTCTCTCAGAGTGGAAATGTGCACTAGCTTGGAAGTATGTCCATCAATTTCGTTTCTTACTTCTTTTATAATTACGAGACACACCACTCACTTGTTTAACAGCCCTGCGCATGTCTTGGAATCATGGCTGACGATCAAAATAAATAGTCAACATAATTCTTAGAAGGATAAATATGTTTAATAAAAAGGTAAGTGTTTTTTCTTGGCTCAAAATTCATTATATTAATTATTTTGAACAGTGTTAGACGATCTTCTTTCCATTTTAATGTGATAAATTGTATTACTTTGTCAGGCACGGCAACACAGCGTGAAATGCCGCGGACGAACTTTGAAGTACATCATTACCTTACTGTATACCAGAATATAATTTACAATCACTTTAATAGTTTGCACTCATTTTTATTTATCCTATTTACAGTAATTTTGATGTTTTCGGACAGTTAAAATTTTAGAAAAACATTTACATATTAATTCCATTTTACCAACTATTTCCATAGTGACAAGTGATGTAAATTGGATTCAAGCGTCAAAGGAAAAAAGAAGTGTTTGCAAGGCGGACGAGAAAGAAACAGTTTTAGTAGCTTTTCCGAGAAGTTCAAAATTATAGATATTTGAAAATGCTTGTGTTTTGTATTTGGAAATTTAAACATAAATAATGTGTAAGTTTTACGAGCCAGTTTTCATGTGGACATAATATTCAATCACTCTCGTCTTGTTCAGCTCACCAGTAACGGAAAAGCAGGGCTTAGAAAAAAGGCTGTGTGTATTTATTTTTTTCTTCTATTTGGTTGCTTAATAATCTTCTATGCAAATTGGTGTGCACTTCATATAAGGTATACCTTCACTATTCCTACTTCACTACTTTAAATATTTGGATATCTTGGACAAGCAGTAAGTCTCGGTCCTATAATTTCGAGGCATCCTAGTACACCACATTTATTCAAACTTGTTGGTACAATTTTGTTTTAACGGAATTTAGTAATTAACATGCTACGTTGGAGTGGAGATTATTCCACATAAAATATAACATCCAGTATAACCAGTCTGTACTGCTCTAAGCCTTAATTTAACCCAACGTTACGTAGCTTATGATAACATCCAGTATAACCAGTCTGTACTGCTCTAAGCCTTAATTTAACCCAACGTTACGTAGCTTATGAAGCGCTTCCAGGCTGATACTATTTAGTATGAATATTAAAATACCCCTCCATGGGTTTAATTGCATGTGATCTGCTTTGGGGGCTATATGGTCTAAGGCATCACTCTCGTGTCAGACTAGACTTACAATGACAGGGAGATCAGGGATAGAGTCCCGGTTGGGTGTAATGAGGGTAGTTTTTACAAAATGTTTGTATACTTTCCCTCCACGCAAATGTCAGTACATTTCCTCTAAATTAAATTTCCCTCATACATAATTGATTTTAATTATAACTTAAACGTATAATACGAACGGGTAGTAAGACGCGGTGCTAGAACAATAAAATAAGGCTGGACTTAAAACTTTTTAACTGTATAATTTAACTCAAAGATACACGCACCTGTGTCCAAAAGTTCTTAAATTCTGTAGACGCTTAGTTGAACTTCAGTACCTTGGGATGTGGGGAGGGGGGTAGGGAATATGGGATCTAACATTGAAGATAGCTCATCCCATCTACATGCTAATGCGGGTCATTTCCCCCAAATTACCTTCCTTATCCATGTCACTTAGATTATTCGTTAAATACCCTAAGTATGAACGTAGGTACTTAATAATAACCTCTTCCACAGTTGTTTGGAGCGTAAAGATTGACTTATTAACAATCTAACTTTAGATATTAATATCATCTTCACATCCTCTTAAGATATAACATAGTATTTTAGTATTGTTGAGGAATATATAAAATATAAATTAATACTTTGTTACGATGGACATTGCAACATCCAACCCTATTGTTTGGTGACATTTGTCTGATGCTATACGTTTCTGAGTAATACTTATGATAGTTTATTTCCAGGAATATTGTTTCACATAATAATAACCATTGATATTGACTTTGTAATTATGTACGTACTATTTATTTACTTAAAATCCATATTTTACAAAATATTTATTTGTACTTTTAAAGTTGACACCAACTTACTTGACAAACCAGCACGGAGTGGAAGTAGGGAAGCTATCCAGCTCCTAATATCAGACTACATTTTTCTTTCTGGGAATCCCCTGTCTCTCTGGTATTGAACCAAGCAATAAAATAGCTCTCGATTGGCTGAAGTTATGAAAGCTAACTTCTTATTGGTTGTCTAGGTATCTGTAAACTTAAGCCCGGCTGATTCAGCAACTTACTTTAATATGGAAAGGAAATAAGATTTAAACAAAGGATGATGACATTCTTATTGTATTTAAATTTACTTTAGAAATCACTTTATGGGGTTTAAAATATATTAAAATAAATAATAGTTAAATAAAAAGATATTAATAATATACATATAACTCGAATTTAGAATATATTACTGAAAATAATAGTCGATCATTTAATATTGCTTGGTCATCCATGGATAATTATAAATAGAAATTTACATATTATGGCTCTTTAAGTATAAAAAGATTATCAAAATATATACTTCGTCCATATCTTTTAAATAAGTTAGGTTCATTACACCGTATTCATCATAGTTGATGGCCCCACATAAAAAAGTGCTATAGTCTGACCTGACGCTGGTAGGTTGGTTGTGAATAGAGTACCAATCAGGTGTAATGAGTTGGTATTACTCTTATTTTATATAAGTACGAGTTTAGTTCCTATAAACTCTACTAGTGCCACATTAAAGTGGGTAGTTAGATATTAGGAACAGTGTTATGCATGTGTTATAAGTTATTGTCTCATAGTATAATATAGTTTTGAACAAATCTTTCCAAATCTGCTATATGTAGACCATCCTTATGAATATTTCTACAAAAACAAGTAGGCCTATACGGCTCCAGTTTATCATGTAAAACACTCGCGAGACAGGAAGAACCTTGGGTTCGACAATGAATGTTCAAAATTAATAGAGGAGATAAGTGAGACTACGTCGATTAGAAAGTCTTAGTGAATCGAAACTAAGCGCATTCAACATTGAAAAACTTAAGGCCAATTAATGCTACGTTTGGAAATAAAAAGAAAGATCATTTAAAGGTTAAAGCTTGAGAGATGGCAAATAAAGCCAAGCATATCAAGGTGCCTCTTTAGGTATTAACAGATATAGGGAAAGTGATCAGTCTAGGATCAATGTTAGGTATTAACAGATATAGAGAAAGTGATCAGTCTAGGATATATGTTAGGTATTAACAGATATAGGGAAAGTGATCAGCTTAGGATCAATGTTAGGTATTAACAGATATAGGGAAAGTGATCAGTCTAGGATCAATGTTAGGTATTAACAGATATAGGGAAAGTGATCAGTCTAGGATCAATGTTAGGTATTAACAGATATAGAGAAAGTGATCAGTCTAGGGCACAGACAAGGATTTCCTTGTTTGTGGGCTAGGACAAATTTGGTAAAATATGATAATGGCTTTCTGACGGCAGATACGAGAGATGTTTTGAGTAGACGTAAATTTAACTGGTAATAACTATACTAGCTTGTAAATTAGGAAGATAATGCAGCCGGTAATTGAATGCTACTACATCTAGCATGTTGTAAAAAATATATAAACTCAGAATATAAAAAATGGTTGTTTCAACGGTTGTTATTTAAGGTTGTGAAACTGACCAGAATACATTTTTGGTGTTCAAAATTAAGAGACCCGTGGAAATACCTAGACGCGGATGGGAGGATAACATTAAATTATACTTGAAAGAGATAGGGTATAGTGAGGTGGACTGGATAGTACCTCAAGATATGGTTTGATGGTGTACTTTTTTAAGTGTGGCAATGCATTTATAATGCCATAGAATACGTAAGCGTATTTTCCAAAAATTAGTCATAAGAAAGCAGCCCTTAGTTTAGGAGCTAGGTCTAAACTCACTAATGTAATTTTTTTTTTGAGGCATAACATTCTATAACGTCTCAGAATAAAATTTTAATCAAATCCATGTATTCGTTTTGGCTGTAGCTCGGGTATATACATATCTACATCATTTTTAATTTCGGGGACACATGAAACGTTAAGATTTTATCTTAAATTTGAGATTACAATTTCACAGAATGACAATAATTTATCTTTATGAGAAAGTAAAAGTAAATAGTTCTACTTACGAATTAAAATGTCGTAGAGGAAAAAAAATCAAAAGGAAAGAGAACTACACATTATCTCTGAAAAGCTTCCCTTATTCTATCAATCTCTTACACATTGTTTCACCTTTGTGTACGTGTATATATATATATATATATTTAAAAAACAACTTTTGGGCTGCATTGTTGTTCTGACGTTGCTTCGCCATGGCAGAGAGCATTCTGGAGTTAAGAGGCTTTACTCCACACTAACAGAACAATAGAGAATACACTGGAACAATAGCGGGTTGTATTGTTTGGTAGCTGCTGTGGTGACAAAAGGGGGGTTGTTGTTCTGGAGGGTGAGCCTAGGAGGGGAGGGTCTCTAGATTTATAAAGTGCAGTGTCTACACATTGGCTGCCCAATACCTTGGCGCTAAACCACACCCACTAATATTGTTACAGTGGTGCAATATTTACAACGAAAAGAAAATATATAGTTTGGTTTAATACAACAAAAATAATCAAGAGTTAGGAATATTGTCGTGTGTAACGAAAGCGTTTCACAGCTCATAGCTAACGCAGCTCTGAGATTCATCGCAGACGTCAAGAAATCCAATGTTAAAATAAAAGTCTTCTTAAATTAATAAAGTATGATTATTTTTATCTAAACTTCTGCAATGCGTCTCGACGCTTCTATAAGTTGCCACCTTTATAGGAACGTACTTAAATATCTCGCAAACACAAGTGCAATTGCCCAGGGCTTTTGTATGTGGGCATTTTTTTAGGGGAAATTGCTCTAAAAATTGTTTGTCAGTATGGACTAAGCTTAATAAGTGAAATTGGGCTAAATCAGCTCCAACTATACGCATAGAAGATTATTTTCTTTTTGATAAAAATACTTTTCTTCGAGTATATAAAGAACTTTTCCTTTTATTTTTATGTGGAGAGCTCAAAGCTGTAAAAATCTCATGTTAAAGTGATTTAGTATTACATCCGACTAGATCTCAGCTATATAATTTGTGTGCGCAGATATGGTAATTTATGATTATATTTTAGTCATATTTATGTTAGACCATGCATAGGGTTAAGTAATACTTTAATCTATGAGTAAGGGAAATCAGAGTAATTTAGATAAAGTACATCCATAATACAGTTAAGAAAGACTGAGATTTGAATCTCACCGTCCCAGTTGCTGGTGACCGATTTAATTGTGATACCGACACCTTGGACCACGTAACAACCCGGTCAGTCATTTAAATTTATTATAAATTGAGATACAGTAGAAAAAACAGTCGTTTTGTCCATGTATCTATTTTTATAGTGCTTTCCTATTAGAGATATCTAATTTATTAGCCTTTCGCTTCAATAAAAAGGTCAGCGAACATAAATATTAATTGAGATAAGCCATTATTTCATAGTTAATAAAAAGCCATCCTCTTTTCCCATCGTAGGTCATTCGTACCACAAACCACCCTTTAATATGATCTTTTACATACATTGCACACCATTTTAACTTTGAACTGAAATTTAAAAATACTATGACATAAAATATTTACCGAAAAACCAAAGGGTTATATAATATATACATGAATCTCAATTTGTAAAACAACTATAAGGTTATTAAACTCTATTGGCTCATTTTCGTGGTCGAATATTGGACTATCAGTGACGGGAAGGTAAGGGTTCGAATCCATGTCACTGCTGAGAGGTTTTTGTTTTAGGTCATGTGGTTTCCTCTCCTCTTTACAGGCAAATGCTGCTTCTGTACCTAATTAAATTCATCCTTTTAAAATATGTTCCCTCTGGTTATAACAACTTAGCAGCCCTTCTTTTTACCAGTCGCGGAGCTACGATTGCACTGATGGGGTAAGGATCAGGAAGTTACAATTTAGATAAATGTACCCACACTTGCGTGGGGGCAGAGTAAAGACATTTGTAAAATAATCATTCTTAGTATACCCAATTAGGATTCCAACCCCAATCTCCCTGTCACTGGCAAACCAACATAAATGAGACTGAAATTTAGTCCGCGTGTCCACCAATGCAGGCACTCACTATATCTCTATTATATCTGCATGGTCTAATTCAAATAATATCTCACAAAAAGATCTCACTTCGTAAACATGATGGATGAGGCCTGAATATAAAAATATGTTGTGGCATTTGACTTAATCAAATGGTGAATCCATTATTTAGTTCCCCATTCCCCTCAGGTCCCCAGGATTGCCAGCTAAGATAACATTATGGCTTAACAGTTGAGAGAGCCTTAAACTGTTGCTACGGTGAATCAGCTAGCAAAAAACTAATTAAAATATCACAAAACATAATTCAAAACACACATAATAGAACATTACTTTTTGTATTAGATGAAACGAGAATTTGTTCAAGCAAGTGAACTTAGGATCAAGGATCACTCAAGAAAGAAGTTATTCCCCCCCTTTCTCAACCCTCCTACCACCCCTCCCCCCAATCCTTTCTCTCTTTTACTTTGGGAGCCAAAAGTCAATCTACAGAAGAGAAAACACTCTTCTTCAAACACATCTTCCCATCTCAATTCCTTCGGTATTTCCTAGATAGGATATAGTTTGTTGACTTCTTCTAGAGCTGTTTTCTTTCCCGTTGAAAGAAGTGGAAACCGTATCAGGTTGGGAAGGAAAAAAGGGCAGGGAATAGAGCCCATTTTGTTGCGCGCGCCGATTCCCTCTGTTTGGGACCGAGGAAGTGAAGGGGGATATGAGGGAACCTCAATGCTCTTTTCTGACGATTCTCGATAACCTGTGTATACAAGCTGCAGAAAGTTCTTGAAGCTTTCATTGGTGAGCTTTCTAGTTCACTTCTATGGCTAAGCCCATCTTGATTAAGGTCTAGTTTCGAAAATAAAAGATAGATCAAATACATGTATCTATTACATGTATTTTAAGGAAAATAAAATTAAATAGTATCCAATTCATTCAACAGAGAAATTAGAATCAATTTCGGAAAATTGTTTAAAAACATTGGTAGAAAAGTTTTTTAAACGGTTTTAAGTTTCCGTGGACTTGGTTTTGAATGTAGAGAGGGGGTTTTGATGGCGGAAGGGTTGTAATTTAGAGCTTTACAGCAAGGATTAAGTTCATGTACGGTCAATAATTTATACCCACGGTGTGGTGGGCATAAAAGTGTTTAGAGTCTTGTGTAACATCCAAGTATGTGGGATTATAATATATTTTGAGAGCAGGCTATATTTCGTGAGAGTAAGCTTGGTTATGTTAGGCCTACACACATTGACGGTCACGCGTTCTAAGTAATTAGGCTCGTAGTAGACTGGATTGCTGGTGACGGATATAATTAGGTTTGAGTCTCGGCCAAGCAAGCTGATGAGGTGGATACGAGGTGGAGGGGACGATTTCCAAGTGTGAACTATTACGGCGGTTTTTATCATACCCTATCCACCCAACACGTGTGCACTTCCATAAACTATGGAATTATGGAACTTCCATAATTGGCCATCACATTCTTTAGTGCAAGTCCTTAATAGCCATCGAGTTAAACGTACTATTGCTTTGTGTATTTTACGCAATACTTTTGGTATTCTATCAAATAAAACCTTTAAATACCACCTTATGAACAAGTGAACGTGAGCAATTAAAATAAAATGTTTATTTGAGGTATTTAACGTGCACTTTCTGAACCGACTGATTATATCAGCACATGAGAATTTCTATGAGTGAGAGCGAAATATACTACCAATTTTACAGGATAATGTATTTTCACATACCTACCTAATTTTTTTATATTCCACAGTCGATATGGAACCAACGGCCTTACCTCCCCTCCGAAGAAAGTTGTGCAACGAATTTCTATATTTCGAAAATAATACGTAGAACTCAGCTGGGTCCTAAGGTGAACATTTTACCCAAAGACCTCTGAGGTCAACAACATCAAATAAAATAAAATAATAAACTGACCCAAACAAGTAGAAACCCACACATACAGGCTACTTCATATAAATACTATACGTTCAAGTAAAATTAAAATACATATTATATATAATATTCATTTTAATTATATATGTCTTTATTAATATATATTTATATACATGTAAACATATACATATACATATAAATAAATATATATATATAGTGAGAGATAGCACAACTTAGAGTCAAATATTTTGCGTCAGAGGAAATTAAAGAGGAAGATGTTCAAAAAGCGAAATAACGTGAAATGGAATAACAATGGTAAAATGAGTCCAAGTGAAACAAAAGGTAAATTAAAATGGTGGGTTGGAAAGAGACTAAAGGGCTCAAAGTAATTATAGCAAGCGTATGGTTTTGTAATCACTCCTTCCTAGATTGAGCCATGTTTGTGCCTAAATTATATCATAGAGCGTGCTGCTGTTGTAGCAGAATTAATAGACACATTATAGACTTGGAATATCAAAGAAAAATATTTTCCTTTAAAAATGTTAAGTTTAAGAATAAAGTTGTTGATGGCCAAATTTAAGAGTTAGGAAATACAAAATTATTTTCAAAGCAATGCCCCCACGTAAGCGTGTATAGAGAATGGAAAAACCTTAGTGATAACTCTATTTTGGAAAATCACTTCCCAATGCACCCTTGCCACAGAAAAATAATATACCCAGACACTCAACCTCCAGATTAAAATGGTTGCGCTCCTTTTGGCAGCTTGAGTCCTTCACCACTAGGATCGCTGCGGTTAGTCCTATCATCACCCAGTAGTGACACTAGCGA
>CABFWB010003356.1:0-81068 GCA_902151455.1 Timema bartmani
AGAATGAGGAAATCCCTTAAGGGCACGTTCGGCTGCAAAGGAAGAAGCAGCCCCCAAGAAGGCTCACATATTCACCTTTTTGGTGGGAGA
Source organism: Timema bartmani (assembly GCA_902151455.1). Classification (NCBI taxonomy): domain Eukaryota; kingdom Metazoa; phylum Arthropoda; class Insecta; order Phasmatodea; family Timematidae; genus Timema; species Timema bartmani. The sequence continues at coordinate 91 of CABFWB010003356.1, forward strand.
GGGGGATAGTGAAGTGTTCAGTTGGCTACATTGGGAAGGACCTTCAAGAGATGGATAATCTGTGACGAATGTGAATCGTGAGCATTGTCAAACTTTGAGGTGTACTAACACAATGAACTACAATTAACAAGTGCTTGATTAACTTAAGAATTAGTTTAAACAAAATGTGCACCATTATAATATGCAGCACAAGTATTATTCAGAATATTATACAGAATAATAGAGGAACCCTCAGAGAATTAAAACTCCATCAGAGAAGTTTTCATTCTTCCCAATCAAGTTGGCATCACTGAGGACAACATCCTGTTTAGTCTAACTACTACAACTTCATGAAGAATATACTATAATAGCATTGAAATATAAGTGTGTGAAATGTGTGTTAGTGTTTTTACTTTTATTTGTGCTCTATTATTTTCCTATTGTTCTATAATTTTATTTATTACAAGTGGTTTTTGCTCACTGCACTTTATTTAATGCATTTAAGTTTTAAAAATATTCTATTTATTCAACCTAAGCTCGAGATTGTTTCAATACTATAGAGATTTATGAAAATCTCTTTCAAAATCGACTTGAACTAAAAACTTGAACTTGCAAACCCCTAAGACAGTGTAGAAATACTGTACATTAATGTAAAGTGATAGTAAAGGTGGGATTAACCTTTTATTTAAAAAAATAAATAACTTTTTATTATTTACTTATTAATTTTTTCAAATATCTTTGCTATACTAATAGATTTTTATTAATTATTGATTTTTCATCAAGCTATCTCTTTACATCCTCCATCCTGATTTAAATATGCCAACACGGCAACTTTCATTTATTTTTCAAATTCTTCAAGCATGTAGTCCCATATAAATCTTTCTTTGTGCGTATGTGTTATTTATATGTGTTAGTTTATTTGAAATAGAAATTTTTTTGAGAATTTAAAAACAATGTGTAAATGTGGAGGTGTGAAGAAGTGGGAAATGTGAAATGTATATGAAGAAATGAAGAGAGAATTGCTTGTTTTTATCTAGGCCTAACCAAACTATCCTTTCAGGTTGGTTTCCTGCCCTATCACTTACTTTACATTATTGTACAGGGTTTTACACTGTCTTATTGCATAATACATCCTAATTACAGGAAATAAGGTAAGCCAGTTTCCATTTTCAGAAATATTTTATTTATCTGCTATGTTTTAGTATATCTATACATAAAAAGACATAAGGACAAGTCTAGTTCATATCAATAAAAAAAAATTCACATAAAATCACAACGTTAGTCGCATTTTTTGTAATTGTTGTTGTGTGTATATTTTAAAGTCATTTTTATTAAGATTACTGAAAGTGGGTTGGATACTTAGAGCAACCTAAGAAGAATGAATGAGGGTAATTTAAATAAAATGCACAAGCCTTGAATTGGGAGAGGATGAGAGCACACAGAGTGGAAGAACCAATCCTAAAATACTTGAATGGGACAATAAATCTGGCCTCTTGTGTCAAAATATATATTTATACACACGATAAATGCCAGTAACTTTGAATCTTGTGAAATAAAATAGCTTTAAAAAAAAATATTTCAACTTCTCAGCATACTTTTCCCAACTTACCAAATTTGTTGACTTTGCCATGTTTTTCATATTTCTCAGACTGCTGAAATTGTCCAATTATGGCTAAATGACCAATACATCCAAAGACATTTTAAAAAAACAAAGGTTTATAACTGTGATTAATACACATGTTTTGTATTAGCAGTCTATGCTCCTAGAATCTCTATTTTATTTTCTAAGGGGCAATCAATAATGGTTTAGAGAGTATTGAGCAATACTAACACTTTTTTATATTATAATAATAGGGACCAAAACAAGAAAAGAAGTTTAAGAATAAATATAATACTTTAGGTGAAGTGTGAACAAAAGTAGCCAATTAATGAAAAGTATGTTTCAGTTTGTACATAAGTTCTTTCAAGCATATGGGCTAACTGAATTGTCAGTTTTACTTACATTTAAATATGAATAAAATGTGCTCATTTGGATTTTGGCATGGGTTTTTAACCATCATAAATAGGCCAGTAAAATGCCTCAATACACACACATGCAAATAAATTAATTAAAATCATATCCTACAACTTAAGGGTAAACAATTAAGAATGGAATCTGATAATCTCATTCTTGTTGAATGGAGGTATATAGTATTCATATATATATATATATATATTTAAATATATATATATATATATATATATTTATTTAAATATATATATATATATATTTAAAAGTTATAACAAAATTGGTTCCACGTCGCCTTTGATAAAGTACATTGCAAACAACAATCTAGTGAGCAATATACAAATGGTAAAAATATCTACTTTTAAGCAGAATCATTAACTACATCCTATATAACGTAGGCCTACTACATATTTAATCAACTATATATTTTAACTAAATACTAAATTTGGTGGGCCCTCTGAAAAATAAACACAATTTTAAAATGTTATTCTATAAAATTATGAATGCATGCTAACTTTTTTTTTATTATTACTTTTAAACTACTTTTGTGTGTACACTCAAGAATCAATCCTAAAACATTATACAACTATGTAAACATTGAAAAATTACCTCTTGCTCTTGAAGACTATCCATAATTTCTTCAAGATCTGCCTCACTCTTAATGCGTGCTCCAACTCTGTTGAATCGTTCACGATCCTCCCTCTGCTTTCTTAGCTCAGGAAATACTTTTTCAAAAAATTCACGATTCCTTGATTCTTTGAGTTTTCGCTTTAAGGATGATTCTATTTTTTCAACTTTGCGCAACCACTCTTGCATCATCTTGGAATAAGTTGTGGTCATAGTTTTCTCTCTATTCTCCCTCTCCACATGCCTACGCTTCAAATGTTCAATAAGGCGGGGTTTTAAAGCCATATGCCTTTGAACAAACATAAAATAAAAAGAAGATTAAGAGGTGTCCATTAGTATTTAAATATTTTTTTTAATAAATAAACTTTAAAGAAACTGTCATGTTTCATATTTCTGTATATGAATGCCTTATGAAAAATTAAATATAAACAACATTCTTAAATTAAACTAATATTTGCTTAGATTTTTAGATATATTGTTTTATTTTTTAGAAAAAGATGTGATAGCTGCATGAATAATACATAAAACAAATATTCAATACCATATAGGAAGTAAGAGTGTCTTTGAAATTATTTAGTATTATTAGAGCCGCTTCGGTGACCGCACAGTCTAATGCATCACTCTTGCAATAGAATAGACTGCAGATGACGGGAGATCATGGTTCGATCCCAGTTGAGCGTACTTTGGGTGGTTTTCCCTAGTAGTTTCCCACTCTCTCTCTCTCTGTACAAATGCAGGTACACTTCTAAATTCAACCTTCCTAATCCTTAACCCATCAGCTTAATGAGTGCATAGGTGTATAACCCGAGTTGGTAGAAAAACGCAGTCCTTAAAAAAAATTAGTACTAGGAACGTTACCCCAAATCATTAACACCATTATCGATTATAATTTAATTAAACTCACAATAATTTGAAGTGTTGTTTATGTAAATGCATTTAAATTATGTATTTTTAGAAAAATCTTACTCCTGGCTATGTTTCCAATAAATAACAAGTGCAGCTAAAGTTTTAAATAGTAATTGTATATCCTAACTTATTACAAGTGTTAAAAAAGATAAACAAGTGCAATAGGTAAGCGTTAAAATATATTTGAATACTAAAATCTGGTTATAAAGACCCTCCAAAACTTCAGTTTCTTGTATAGATTTGAAATTAGGGGGGGGGGAGTAAAAGAGGTTTCCTTATATTTATATAGTATCGTGTCTTACTACCCGTTCGACTTATACATCTATCTACTATTAAAGCTGATGGTTTTAGGTTAGGGATTAGGAAGATTATATCCAAAGGAAGTGTAACCACATTTGCGTGGAGGGAGAGGGGAAAACCAGTTTGAAGAAACCACCCTCAGTATATCCAACCGAGATTAGAACATCGATTGCTCCATCATCGGCAGTCTAGTCTACTGCAAGAGTAGCGCGTTAGACCACGCGGCCACAGACGCGGATTTTTTCCTTATAGATTTATATCAAGATACATTGTAATTACTGATGAAGGGGTAACTCTGGAAAGTTCAAAAAACTAAAGTTTGTTCTTTAATTTTACTAAAATGCATATGAAAAATTTAAGTTTTCTAGTTAAATCATAAAACTTTTTTTTTGTAATCAATGTAGATACCTTATCTTTTTAGTTTTACTCATCTTGCACTTAGCTAAGTGTAATTCTAAATTAATACTAACCTTTATTTAAATGTCATATTAAGTAAATCTTTACCTGTAACCCCTTTAAAAAATATCTGAATACACCTTTGACATTATTAAATAATACACCAAATTTGTCTCTAGTAACCAAGACTCACATATAATATGACTGATAATACATGCAATGTTCACAAAGACAAAATTAATGTTCAAGGTTTGATTCCCATATATGAGTGAAATTTTCTAACAGATATTTTAACTTTGGGAAAAATAAAAGACCTATCATTAGTTTAATCACATACACATGTATAGCTAATTAAGATTAGACTTTATAGTGTCTCTGCCTACTGAGTTAAAGGTCCCGGGTTCGATTCCTGGCATTGCCAAAAAATTTATCATTGGTGAAATGTAGGTTCACCCTTTCACATTGATAAATTAACGGCTGGAGACTGGATGTTGTGCCTGTCCTAGTCTTAAGTTAGATTATAAGCCATATGAAGCTGCAACAGACCATAGGCTGTAAAAAGTAATGGGTCTAAAGTAATATCTAATTTAAAAATTTCCCACTTTTAACCTCTGTGTTTACCAATTTTACCCTTCTTTTAACATTAAAAACCAAAATAAAAAAACAAAAAATGGAATGTCAATTCTCTAAACTGTGGGTTATTCAAATTAATGTATCTTAAAATAATTTGTTTAAATGTTTCAACATAAAGGGGTAATGAAAGCACTGGAATAAAACAATATTCAATTGTTTGGAAGAATGTAGCATTTAAAGTCCCAGATATTTTTAAATCAATTTCGTTTTGATTAAGCACACAGTTTAGGTAAAAGTCATTTGATGGATTGACAATGTTATATACTCTATTTAAAAAAAAATACCTTATTTTATTTTCATGGTACACTGGAGTATCAGAAGGCTGGTTGTACAGAGGCTGTAAACAAAAATTATTCTATTATTTTCAAACAAAATATTTATATAAATAAGTAGAAAACTTCAATGTTTTTAAAAGCACAAACTTAAGTTACCCCTAACATGAGATAATTTCTAGACTTCCTTATAAATATATTAAAAGACAAAAAATAAGAGCAAAAACACCAAAATTAAACACCTGGAAATATTTATGCATTAAAAGTGCGATAAAATATAGATACAAAATGAGAAAGGTTAGTTGTAAGGAGATGTATATGCATGTGTGTTCACCTGTAAAGAAGATGTCAAAGCCATAATGCAAATTTAGTTAATGGTTATGATCTGGAAATGATAAGTAAAGTAGTGATGGGTGAATATGGTTCAAATTTGGTTTAAAGACAAAATGTAAGGTTTATTACAATGCCAACACAGTAAATCCTGCTACAACATTGTGTTATGTTCTTCAGAAATCCAACTTAATAGAGAGCAACGCTATTTAACTTAAGTTTTCCCATAAGAATCAATGCAAAGTCTGGGTGTTAGGTTCCAAGCCTCCCACCCCCAAACACTTACAAAGACAGTAGATTGGGACTCAATTTAAAACTCAAATATTTTCTCCGCCATTTCTTGTATGCCTTATCTTTGTCACATTAAGTCATAAAAAATGTTGCATACACATACCACACTTAATTCTAACAACATTTTTTAACAATCGTGCGAACAGTAGTTGCAGGTAGTCTCAAAGATGCAGCAATGTCTACACCACGGTGAATGGAGTTGAGACTCTGTATAGTGTTCATTTTCAAAGCTTGGCTAATAGAATGTCTGCTTTTCTTTGCAATTAGAGTTGTAGATGAATTATAGGAATGTTTAAATACCATTCAAAGGAGATAAAAACCATAAGTAAACTAAATATATATAAAAGATAAGCACGCACAAAGAACAGTTAACACAAAACCTGTATGTATGTGCTGAACACAACAAAAGGTAATTATGTTTACAACTCCAAGCTCAACCATATAAGGTGGGGGACTGACGTGGCTTGAATGATTCATCACACATCGTGCGGAAGATAATCGAGTGGTTGGGGTACAATTCAAATTATTGTATTATAAGGTGGTACAAAACACTATTAGCCCAAGTGTGCTGAGGTGTCACAGTATTTCAAATTAAGAAATATGTTTAATACAGCATGTAATGATTTTTAGCACTGTATCTTACTACCTGTTCAGGCTCCATTTAACCTTATGTTTTACACCAGGATTACCATTTAAATTCATGTCAAAATACTTGATGCACAAGTTTAGTTTAACTGATATAACTTCTATAAAATAGTTGCAATTTCAATGCCCTAAACAGCATTTTTATGTCATGCTAAACTATAACTTTTTTCCCTCCCACCTCCCTTCCGCTTTAGCTCTTTCTCCCTCCCGTTTCCCCTCAATCTACCTCCACTATCACCTCTCTCTCCTAGCACTTCCCTTCAGGCTTTATTTATTTCTCTCCTTTATCACTTTATTTTAATTATTCCCCCCCCCCTCCCCCCCTGTATCCTTCCTAAAGGGGTTGGAGATGGGACTAAAACATTATGTATGGTTAAAATGATAGCGTGAGTGTTTACCATAGCTTAATTTAAATAGTACCTACAGTTTGAAATTTATAATCATTGCATTGTTCAGATGGTTTTAGGAGGTATGTTAGAAATGTCAGCCCTACTAAAATAATGAGAAATCCCACAAATATTAATTTATTAGATATATATATATATATAACCTATTATTAAAAACACAGGGAATTTTTGTATCTGGAAAAAACTGGGAATACATGGGAAATTCAAAGATTTTAATAATGTGACATTACACACACTATATAGAAAGTATAATTTCTTCTGTTTATTGCTATCTCATCAAGGTCCTTTAAAATGCCTCTGCGGTCCGGATGAAGACCTCAGTCCGCCATTTGGTGACCAATGCTCTAAGCCAACATAACACTTTCTATATTGGGACCAAAAAAAGGCACATTTTTTTTGTAAGTAAAATTTATTTAAAGCTGAATCTATTTAAAAGCTATAGGCTCAGTAAGCCATCTTAAATGTGTGTTGATTATGTTTTAACTTTAGGAGCTTTTTCTATCTGAGAGTTTTAAATACTATAGCAAGCATTTCCTATTTCCTTCTTGTCATTCCTAAAGTTTAGAAAAGTTGAACCATAACACCATAACATTATATTCAACAATTATGTTTTTATTGTAAGGTGTAGTTATTGTTTCTATATAAACACAGTAATTTGGTCAAATTATTGGCCTTTAGCCAAAATAGCCTGATTTGGAGAGGGTGAGATGTAAGGGGTGTTTGAAAGACAGAAAATAGTAAAAAGCAATCTAACTGTTCAAAAGACCTCATTAAAATTCTAGGGTTAGCAAATAAAAGGGACTTTAGATAAAAAGAATTTTCTGACCAGTTCCAAATTTCCATGAACTTTTTTGTTTTGTCTAAAAACATACTGTAATCTAAAACAAAAGTGTTAACACTTTTTTTATTAATTATTATGATGAGATTACAAAAAGAGTAGAACTAATTCAGTGAAAAATTGTGGTTATTTAATAATAGTGTGATTTTTAGTAGAGATGGGTTGAATCCTATATTTCTTAAATCCTAATCTCAGATCCAATGCTTGAATCCAAATTTGAATCTTCAAATCTTTACAGATGAACAATTTAAGTTAAAGTAAAAATATTTAAAATTGAATTTTAAAGAAGATGTTTTAGTTTTGGTGCCACTTACAAATGCCATTTTGTTTGTCATGTCTATTATGCCACAAACAACCAAAATAACACTTTTTATGTAAATAATTATATAAATACAATTGTTTTGTCTTTTTTTTATGATTTTGTTACTCTCCCAACTATACAAATCAATATAATTCCTTTTACATATATCAATCTTACTAAGTAATAATAATAAATAATCAATAAATAAAATGCTTACAATTTAAACTTACAAGACACATAAAAATAATCTTACCAGTTCAACTTTCGGTCCTAGTTTGTCCAAGAGTTCATGAGCTTCTTGTGCTTTTTTCTGAAAATAAATACAAGCAAACAGATTAATCATGATAAATTATTACCAAACACACTAAAGACTCAATAAATATAAAGTGAACTCCTTAGTTCAATGGGCAGTGTGGCTGTCAACTGAGCTAAAGGTCTCGGGTTCAATTCTTGGCATCGCCGAGAAATTTTTCATTGGTGAAATGTGGGTTTACCCTTTCACAGTGATGAATTAATGGCCAGGGACTGGATGTTGTGCCTGTTCTAGTCTTAAGTTAGGTTATAGGCATACAAAGTTATGACAGGCCTAGTAAGCCGACAGTGGAAAATATCTGGCTTGATTTAAGAAATTGACCCAAGCCACAGGCTGTAAACAGTAATTGATGTAAAAGTAAGTATGAAGTGAACTCAATGTGACTTGATTTTATACCTTGACCTCAAATATTTTTATGAACTGTGTTATACTTTTAGGGCCAGTCTTATGACTCCTGGATAAATATTATCTGGCAGATAAATATTTCTATCTGGTGGATAAGTTTAAAGTGTGTCTTGTGACTATTTATCTGCCAGATAAAATGTATTTATCCATCACATTTTTATCAGGAGGTTTATGTACCTGATAACTTTTAGCTGAAAGTTAAAATGGTTGTTGCCATAGTGACGCGTTGTTTTTAATGAGGTTTCGCCTATCAGAATCTGTTTTCAGGTTAAAATCTTGGTCTACGTGTTTAGTAGCACAGGCCCGGGCTCTAACTATTTAAAGTGAGAACATTTAATGCACACTTTTATATAAACTGACAAGCTATTTGTAGAGTTTTTTTTATAAAAGAACAAATTATCAAAATCCGAGTACAATAAATTAAATTTTGTAAACATTGTACCCAACCATTGAAGACATTTTGGCAAACACCAAAATTAGTGCATGCACGACATCATAGCTTCTACGTCCACGTGACACCATCTGTTTACTCGCACTCGTTTAGCCGCCATTATTTAACAAACGTTGAGCGTTGTAGAAAAAAAAATCTTGGTTCGCGTGTTAAGTAAGCACAGGCCCAGGTTATAGCTATATATAAATTTAAAACATTTAATTCACACTTTTTAAAAAAATGACAAGCTATTTGTAGAGTTATGGTTACATAAGAACAAATTATTTAAATGTGAGTACAATAAATGAGTACAATAAATGAAATTTTGTAAATTTTGTACTAAATTATTGCCCACATTTTGGCAGACACCAAAATTAGTACTTGCAAGACAACTTAGCTTCCGCGCCCACGTCACGCCATCTGTTTCCTCGCACTCATTTAGCCGCCATTATTTAACAAATGTTGAGAGTTCTCGCCATTCGCTAGTTTGTAGCGGTAGCATCTGGGCTTATACGCATGCGCGCACCAGTAAAAACAGTACCAACCTTGCATTTTCTACATAAAAATATATTTATCCTACAGATAGCTATCCGGCAGATAAATTCAGTTCATAATACGCGTAAAATATTAAAGTGGCCGATAACCTTTAGCTAGTAGCTAACTTTAATCTCCTGATAGCAATATTTAGCCCGTAGTCATAAGACCAGCCCTTAGTGCACATAATAAGTAAATAACCTGAAATTATAAATTGTGTGGCTTTGTGGCTATAGTGTTATAAATTCTCTAAAGTGACTATAAGCTGCAAAATCTTTTATCCTGTGTTTGATGTATCAATTTTATATAGGTTGATTAATAGTAGCTATATATAGTTTTGGAAAAGGGCTATACTATAAATTAATGTATTAATTTATCTAGTATTGTTTATTTATGTGAGATTAGGGGCTGTCCATAAACTATGTATGCAGGTCAGGGAGTGGGGTGGAGTAGTACTTCACCGAGTGAAGGAGGGGAGTCAGATAATGCATGACATAATATTACAATTAAGCATATTAGGCAGTGGTAAAAAATGGTGTGACATAGTTTATGAACAGCCATTCAAGAGAATATAAGTGTTAAGATTGTTTTATTTTATTTAAACTGACATGTCCAATATCTTTGTACTTACTATCTGTACTGTTGAGGTCTATGAACACAAATAAATATACAAAGATAGTCAATATCTATAAATAATAGTAAAATAGAGTAAAATGTTATCAATGTTGACTGCAAACAATTTGTTTTATACTTTCTGAAAGGTGTTCTTAATGTCCATTCGTTTAACTTCTGTTCCCTTAAAGTATATAATCGAGCATGACTGGCTGATATAGGATACGAATATCCTCTGAAACACATGCCTTACCCTACAATACATGTTAATTAAAATAAAAATTAATTACAGCAATGTGTTTAATTGGAAATCAGAAATAATTTAGAACGCTATGATTTTTAATATTCTATGTAATGTTGGCAGCTTTATGGGATTCTACGTATTTCAAATAATTACTTAAAGTTATTTAAATAATTGGATTGAATTACCATACTTATTTGGCTGCACACTAGTATACAAGTAGTAAGTTAAGAATATTCCATCCTGCTGCCCTCTACCAGAAGTCTGAAAGCTTTTTACGTTAAACGTTCCTTCTGTTAAACCTCAAGTCGGCCATTTGTGGAAATGATTCAGGTTGTCTCTTAAAGGTGTATATTTCAAAACTGTCTGAATGGATACCATTCCGAGTGGATATAACTCCAGTTTTTGTGGGTATAATTCAGGTGGATACGATTCTACAATTCCAGTTTTTGTGGATATAATTCAGGTGGATACAATTCAGGATTTTCACAAAATCCATTTATTACAAAAATGTTGGAATGTATACCATTCCGAGTGGATACAATTCAGCTCCCCCCATGTATCAGGCTACATGCAGCCTGAAAGTTTGACATGCCTGCCATATAGTAACTAAGTAAGTGGCTTACTACACATACATGAACCAACTAGGATAATGTGTTGAGGATGATGACTGATGATTAAGGACGCGTGCCAGAATTTTAATGGGGGAGAGTGAAAACAGTTTAGGGAAAACTACCCCTAGTACACTGAACAAGGATTCAAACCTCAACCTCCCAGTCATCAGCAGTCCAGTCTATCGCAAGAGTGATGCTTAGACCACAAAAGCAAGTGATAATGCTATAATCAATCAATCATGTAGGTGGCTCTGATGGGTAGTAAGGTGAGAAGCACTGTTCACAAAAAATAAAGTATATTTTTGCCATGAATACGACTAAACTAATTCATTTTGTAGCCCATAAAGTTGCATACAATTGAAAGGGTTTTTTTAATACAAAATTTGTACTCACTCTATTAACTGCATAGATCTTTTGAGCAAGAGATTGATGTTTAGGCTGTGCTACTTCTTCTTCTTCCTCTATGCAAGCAGGCTTATTGGCTGCTTTCTCCAATTCTTGCTAAAATAATGATAAAAAATAGAAGGTGGTTTATCGGATATATATTAATCCAGGTCTACTGACATTTCCTTTTAGTATTATTATGACAAAATAAAATGTTCCAAAAATTGAATTGTGTGTGTAATGTGTAGTTGGTCATCTCTTTATGTTATATTTTCAAGACCTGTACAATATCTTTGTGGGCCTGACTAGGAATTTGTTTATATTTTTATTCTTTGCCTGTGTTGATAAATGTTATGATAATATAGCTATATAGAGGTTTAAAATGAAGCTAGTTTATGCATTGTTGATAAAAATGAAGTATGATATAATTAAGCTTTGCACTTTGTATGTAATGATGATCTTAAAAGTTTATGATTGGGCTACATATGGCATCAATACCATTAAGAAAGGTTTTTGTGTCATACCAATTTAACTTTCTTTGATTATTATAATAGGTAATTTATTTGAAGTTTATTCACAAATTTGGTAATTTTATTTATTTGGTAGTTCTCATATAGCTATTTATAATTATAGCCTTTTAGACACCGAATAACAGGAAAATTATCACGAATTTACAAAAAATATGATCCTTTTAGGTTTTAACGTTAGGACAATTATATCACTGGCTCGATGAACTTCACAAGTTTAGTGAAGATTGGTCTTACTCCTAGTACCCATATTGCCAGTTACAAACCATTATCAATCAATACACACACTGCTGAGCATATACAATAATATATATAAGTGATGCATGATGTGACCAAATTATGACATATTGCCAACACAAACATACATAATCATCCTACACCTCCTTGCACAAGCTTAGACATAATACACACATGAACACTTGTACAAAGATATTTCACACCTCCTCTCAAAGATTCTAAACATTGAAATTTGAGTAAACCTACAAAACACATCTTTCTTCAGAATCAAACAAAATCCTCAAGATATTTTGGTGGTCTTACTTCGCTGCCACTTCTAATTACCATTGTAGTTTTTGTTGTAGAGGAAGGTTCTCCAGGTTGTAACACAGACCTAACATCCTCTTTACACTCCCTCGCTACACCTGATGAATGTGGCCCTACTGTACTAGGATATGTAAAACCATTCTTAGACAGAATTAACACTAGACCTATGTTTTGTGCCATCAAGCTGACTAGGTTCAGATGGCAACACTCCCGGGTAACAGAGTCTAGGGCACTTTCTATTATGTTTACAATTTATGTTTCCAGACTGACTACGTATTAAGACCTATAGGGGAGGTTCTTTACAATTACTCCCTTGCTCCAATGGTCCCTTGAATAACTTATTTTTTCTTTAATGTAAATGAAATCCCCAGTCTTGAAAGGATCCAACTCCTTAACACCTTGGTTATAATAGCTAAAGTCCGTTCACCGTAGGAATTGTTTTCTGAAAGGCCTTTTTCCCTACCAAAAAGCTATTATATAGTAGGATATTGGTAGGAAAAAAGACCTTTCAGAGAGTAATTCCTACCGTGAATGGAATATAGCTTGCCTACTACTATGCTCCACACGTTTTCTGGCGATTGTAGAATAGTTTACTACTTGTGGATATGAGTGTAACAACATACATGGCAATTTGGGCTTCAAAGATCTAGACATTAATAACTGGCCGGAGAGCAGCTGAGATGTTTGAGTGGTGTGTTTCTATATGCTAGGAAAACATAGTAAATGTGATGAGCCCCTAGGACTGCTCGTCGTAGTATATTTTGTTGTACACTAACATCTCTCTCAAACAAACTGTTAGATTGGCCATATCTATGGCTACATTTAAATGATTGAAAATTCCCCTGCTTGGCAAAATGAACAAATCTATAACTGTTAAAGCGGACATTATCACTCAACAAAACATCCGAGACACCTAATCTGGGAAAACCACAGGATTGTATGAACCTCTCTATATTATCAGTCATGTTAAACCAAAACAAGCACTGTCTAGCTCTTTGTTTAGTTTTGACAATACCATAATGACAATCATGGCTGCAGTTTGTCTGGATTAAATTTAATTCCATTTTTCTTGCCTTCTCTACAACTGATTATAATGTCATGAGATTCCTGATCTTCAGCCGATATAATAAGATCAAAATAGGGACAGACCCCTCCCATATCCCCAAAAATCTCCCATCTTTTTTTTTTTAATCTCAAGAACAGAAGTCATCCCAAAACATAATCGATTCCACCTATGAAGACCAAATGGAGAATGAAAAGTGATTAAGAATGAGGATTCTTCATCCAAAATCCATTTTTCATGTCTAAATCACTAAATACTTTTTAATTACTTAATCCAGGGGCTCCCAAACTTTGTGTCGCAACACTCTGGGGTGTCATCGGTCTTGGGCCGGGGCTATAAGGAAAGATTAAGACAATAATTTATAATCTCATTTTTAAATATTAGTGAAGAATTTAAACTAAAATCATAAAATACAGGCTGAGATGTTTCGCCGTTATGAACAAACTGTACTCATGAGATCATGTACACACAAAATATGTCTACTTTATTTCCATCTTATTCAGTTCTGTAAATGAGTTCTAATTTTGTATTTTTATATTTAAAATAAAATTTGAAAAAAAGTCACCAAATCAAATTTGGGCATTTTTTTAAAAATATTGGGTTAAGAGGCATCACACGGAAAATATAACATGTGAAGGGCAGCGCGGTCTGAAAAAGTTTGGGAACCCCTGACCTAGCCGACAAGTTATATCCTCAATTGTCGGAATAAAAAAATTTAGGATATTTAATAGCTACATTAAGATTTTTTGGGTCCAAACATAAGCTAATCTCATCGTTTGGTTTTTATACTGCAATCAAATTAGACATTTAATCATTTGGACAGCCAACTTTAATTATAGCTTTTTTTTCTAATTTAATCAGAGTACCCTTCAATTTATCTATCACTTTCTGGGTAAACCTGCGTTGCCTCTCTACAACTGGCTTAACTGTTGGATTCAAATCTATTTTCACTCTACCAGGTACTTTGCCAAGACCTGTAAAAACATTAATATAAGCCTAAAGAAGCTTTAAATTGTCTTTAACAGAAAAAGTTTTTTTAATCAACTTCAGTTGTAGATAAGCATGAAGGACTACTGTCAATTCAGTGTCTGATAACATGATTTCAAAGTACAGAGTAGTATATACAATGTTACAGAATACATTTAATTTCACTCTACCCATAGGTTTTAAAACAGGCCTGCAAAGTCCTAGTAGGTAATACTTCAGGAAATGGAATTTAATTTTTTTACAGTGCTCAAGCTGATCATGTTTTGTCTCAGCAAACGTATCAACTTTCACTTTAACTTCTAAATTTTTAAATAAAAGATTAACATACCATGCTTGCTCATCCTTTGAAGAATGCCCTGCATCTTCAACAACATTGACAATATAGGTAAGCTTCCCACACATTTTTGAGAAATGATTACAGTCATTACATAAACAAAAAAAAACACTCCTGATTGTTAGCAGGACACTTTCTATAGGTATGGTGATGGCCGCACTTGGCACAGATAGACGAGGACCCCTGCTGACCCGCTGCTGGATTATTTTGATTCACCACTACCTTCCCTGCATTCAATAATTTAGAGCGATGGGACGCGTAGCTCGCTCGACCAGTTGCAGGACATATTGACCACACCCCCACTGCTTGTTGATGTTTATTATATGGATCCAAAAAATTAGTTTTTCTTTCAACCGCTTCCAACGCCACAATTTGTTGCTTGCTATCGCCATGAATTTCTTCCATTTGCTTTCGGGACATTTCCGCTGCACTGTAAAACTCTCCTTTTTTAAGGTTAAATCTAAATCTCTTAACATACTTTCAACTAACACTTTATCACCAACACCAAACATATTACGATCTCGAGTAAAGTTGTCAGTTTGATCACTATACTCACATAACGCTGCCAGTGTCTTCAACTCTGTTAAAAATTAATCAAACAAATGCACGTTCTTTTTTAATATTCCATTACACACAAACCTTTCATACACTGTATTCTTCTGCTGTGCACAATGCTTGTCAAATGCAGCTATTACTTGTCAAACTTTGATGACTCTGCTAACTTGAAGTTATATATTGAGAGCCATTTATCACCTAACGATGTCATTAGAATGCCAATCTTAACCTCATCATCCCCCGTTATTAGTATTTTTTTCTTGAAGATAGAGCTTGAGTTTTGGTTTGTAGTATTTCCATAATGCAGCTAAATCCGGAGCTTGTGTATGGCACTTGAAGTTGTGCTCTACTTCCGACACCATGTTAGATTTTGACATTAAAACAATTACATCACTGGCTTGATGAACTTTACAATTTTAATAAAGATTGGTCTCACACCTAGGATGTATCCGAATAGCCATGTACACTAGAAATGATGCAGACTTGATGACTTTACACGCACTTGAGATCAAAGACTGCAAAAGACTAAATGAATGGCAAAATACCCTTTCCACACCCTTGAGTCTGCAGTG
This sequence comes from Timema bartmani, assembly GCA_902151455.1. Taxonomy (NCBI): domain Eukaryota; kingdom Metazoa; phylum Arthropoda; class Insecta; order Phasmatodea; family Timematidae; genus Timema; species Timema bartmani. Next base: position 16,138 of record CABFWB010003356.1, read on the forward strand.
CTGCTTCCTACCAATCTTAGAAACTATTTTAAACGCCATCTATCAGCCTGAATTAGCATAAGCTACTTAACAGATTTATGGAGACTTAATTTCAATGCACATGACAAATTATCCAAATTACCCAACACAATGCAAACTCTACAACATTACAAAACCACCAGTATATTTAATGTACGTTATCAAAGATCACATTACTCTAGGAGCTCTATCTCTAGCAGACGAAAAAATAAACTATTGCTGATCAAACACAGCATTGATGGCATGTCAAGGTTAACTTGCTGTCGCCCTTGGACTCAAGGGCANATGTCAAGGTTAACTTGCTGTCGCCCTTGGACTCAAGGGCATGTGAGGAGTGCATTAGCACACTTTGTGACTATTTGGACGGATCTACACTTGATCACGTGATTGCTAATGCAACTATCAAGTGAATGTCAAGGGTCAACAGCACATTAAGTATATTATTCAGATACAGCCCTAGTATATTGCCAGTTTAAAAACAATAAACCAGGCTGCTGTTCTTGTATGTATATACATATATTTATTGATGTATCATGTGACCACCATGGTTACATGATGACAGAATGCCAACACAACCATACATAATTATCCTACAGATCCTACAATTTTATTTATATAGATTCTAAAGCATGCCTTAAATGTGTGTGAGAGAGCAAGAGATACCCCAAAGTTTCTTTCTCTCTTACACAATTATGTGCTAAAGACAGCTTGAAAATTTTGCCTCAAATGTCCATCCAGTTATATTATATAGATAGATCAATGCACAATATACTTTTTGTTATAGGACAATCTTAGCTTATATTTATAAATAAAGTAGTTATGTAGTTAGTATGACTTTAAATAACTATTCCAATTAAATACTAATTACATGGGATATTGCTATCCTTTATAATAAACCTATTATATAAGATATATTCCACTAATAACTTAAAATATGAGGGCAGTGATTTAAAAGATTGCCTCACGCAAGAATGATTTAAAATAGTTGAGAGACAGAGACATTCTTAGTTCCTTCTCCTTATAATATAAACAAATTTTTGCGCTTGTACATAACCATGACTCAACTTTGGTTAAAGACACATGGTAGAAGAAGTGATATTAATCTGATCAACGGGGACAATGGTGTGAAAGGGATTCCAGGTATTTAAATGGAATAAAAGTTTTATTTTGACTAATGTATGTAAATCAAAATAAGGATTTTTTAGACAAAATGTAAAAATTCTCTGACTTTTCCCTGCCAATTCCCTGTTTTTCAGGTCGCTAGAAACCCTGTTTTCTTACATTAGAATAATGTGTGTGCATTCTCTTGGATACTTTGTATCAAATGAATAATTAAATCAAAACTATATAAATAATAGATGGATATAAATAAATAGTTCTAATATTTTACTTCAATATATTTTGAAAAATGCTAGAGAAATAATATATAGATACAAATAAATGGTTCTATTAATTTCCATACATATTTTACGTCAATGAATGAAAAAACTAAAACATATTTATTTGTGTTTGAGACTTCACTATGATGTAGCTTATAAGATAGTGTAATTAGTCAAAGATAAGTATATGAAAAATATGTATTAAGAATATACAAGAAAATTTAAAATATAATGACTACAGAAAGCAAATGAAAGCTGTATATATTGTAGCCAAATTATGACAGCACCTAATCAAATCCTAAGATAGTGTAGTATATCAGTATTTTTAATATTTCTTTTTATTTATTGATATATTCTTTATGTATTTGGTAGTTAATGGTTTGTACCCTTTGCTTATCCTGTAATGTAGCAAGCTAACCTTGCATTATTCCATTATGGTTAAGATTATAAGCTATGGTCATAGTGTAATACCTTTCAGTTAAGTACATACAATAAAATCCTAGTGGAAGCATAGATAGATCAAAAGTATTAAACGTTAAAAAAAATTGAATAAATTACATAGATTTACAATGTCTTCACCTGTCCCAATTAAATTAAATGTTCACACTGATAATAATACTAATGATAGTAACATTATTATTAATAATAATAATAATAATAATAATAATAATAATAATAATAATAATAATAATAATAATAATAATAATAATAATAGCCCTGTGGTACAAAGTGAATTTTATTTATTAGAAAAGTTGAATTATTAAGAACTTGATGCTCACCGTAAAAACAATCTTACAAAACACAAATATGTTAAAATTAGTTGGTCAATAAACAAAGCTAAATATTAGGTAGACATTAAGAAAATTAATTAATTTCTAAAATAATTATAATAGTAATGATAAATAAATGCCAGTATTTTTAGGACATATATATTCCTATGAGCATTATTAAATTTTGATACATTGACACTTAAATATTTATCGGTCCTTATTTAACACTTAAGCAATCATGTTTCCCATGGTTTGTTTCTTAAATTTTCTTTTGAAACCAGTCAGGTTTTTTCTCTAAATTTATTTTGGTATTCTGATTTTAATGTCTATTTATTTAGTAAAATGCCCAAGAGTAGTGGTATTTATTGACATAAAAAATTCTTATTTCTTAGAGTATTGTGAGACCACATATATGCCAGCCCATACAGTAGGTCTAATTTTATGATTATTTAGGAAAATAAATACTGTTTATGTCATTAACATGGCTTCTAAACCATTGAAGCATAACTTCCCTCTAATTGAATTTTGACAACTTATGTAGAAGAATATCTTGATTTACAGTGTCAAATACTTTTGATAAAATTGATAAATTGAGTTCAATATGGTGATAATGAAATAGAGGTTATGTAAGCTTATTATATTCATATAACATATTTTTTATTTCATCAATTAAATCAATTGTAGCAATAAGTGTATCAGACTTTTTCCCTAAATTCAGATAAGTAATGTTAAAAAATGTTTATTTTTTCAAAAAATTTGAGTAATCTATCTATTTATACCAACCCACCACTAAATTTTGGAACATCAATTTGGCAACTTGGAAATCTTCATGTTACACTTTCTTTCTTTAATGCATCAACCATCTTGTGCTTTGTGTGTTTCTAATGAGGATACAAAAATATCCAAAATTTTAACTATCAGAAACTTGTGATCGATGAACAAGAATGCAAAAAAAAGATTGTAGAATATCTAGACAATCAAGAAATTAAGATAGTTTTACTTCTTGCATTTTTTTCTTGTTGGCCTATATAAAAATATTTCAGGTAAGTTTCAATAATGCTGTATGTGTCTGTTATACTGATAGAAATTTGTCTAAAAAAATAAGTTTTCTGTGGATGTTTTTATAAGCAATTAACACTATGTAACATCATGAATATACATGCAACAATTATTTACTAAATGTGACTAAACTAATTAACTTATGTTGGGACTTTATGAAGTAGGCCTACAATTATCATTGTGGGAAAAATGCGACTGCTTTTAAAGAATGAGTTTAGTGTGCCTTGTAATAATAATAATAATACTTAACACCGCGTCTTAATATCCATTCGGATTATACGCTTAAGTGCTAATTACGCTAATGGATTAGGAATAGGGAAGGTTAAATTTAAAGGAAGTGAACCCGCATTTGCATGGAGGGAGAGTGGAAAACCATTTAGGAACACCCCCCAGTTCACCCGACCGAGATTCGAACCTCGATCTTCCCGTCCTCGGCGGTCGAGCTCAACACAACTAGCGCGTTAGCCAACTACATCACCGAGGCGGGTAGTGTCTCTTGTAACCAATTCCAATGTAAACTATATAAAGGTCAGGTTAAATGTTCATGATTGGGTTATGCCAATATGGGTTAGATTATAACTATTCATATAAAAACAAAATATTATGATCTAGTAAAACATGCACTTAAGTTTGAAAGTCTATGCATTTAGAACAATGTATCAATGTGGCAGTATCTTATTATTGCGGGTGTATACCATTACATCGCAAGTCCATTACATCGCGTTTCGGTACAAATACATTGCAGGTCCATCACGTCGAATTTCCCCCACCTCTCTACACACAGCTAACCCTACTCTGACGTACAACTAGAGATGACTTGTTGCAAGGATAGTGTGCCTGACTCTCAACTCTAATTCCTACTTTGTAGATAAGGCTAGTTACAAGGATAGTGTGCCTGACTTTCCCCTCTAAAACCTAGTTTATATTGTAACACAACATGTTGGCCAACACGATCCCAACAAGTTGTGTTACAATATAAACGTACTCCCAACTTGTTGGTGTTGGGAGAGCCGGTCAGAGAAAAAAGTTGTTTTGCATCATTTGTTGGAGATAATAAACGACCAATCCAACATGTTGGCCGAGTTGGGAGGTTCTGCGCATGCGCTATCGAGTTGAATGAGTGTCTAACCTTGGTGAGGCACGTATTTTATTTTCAGATTAATTTAACTTTTAAAATCGGGGTTTGAATAATTTTGTGATCATTGAATGGAACAAGGCTAATACAGTTAAGAATTTAATAGCCAAAACTATTATTTATGGTCTTAGTGAGGATTACTTCATCTAGATATCATATTCTGAAAATTGAAAAATCACACCTGGACACGGGAATCGAACCTGGGACCTTTGGCTTAGTACCCCAATGCTCTAACCACTCAGCTATCCAGGATTCGTCCCGTGACCAGGGTCATTCTTCACTCATATTTAAAGGCAGAGCTTATGATGGACGTGCGGAAATCATCGGCTACAAGTATTTGATTTTATTAAGATCACGAGCTATCAGATAAGGCAGCCATCTTCGACTCGGTAGTTGGCTTATTACTGCTTGTACAATTATTATAATTGTACGAGATTGCATATTAAGAATTAAATAGCCAAAGCTATTATTTATGCTTTTACAATTTTCGCACGTCCATCATAGGCTCTGCCTTAAAATATGAGTGAAGAATGACCCTGGGCATGGGACGTATCCTGGATAGCTGAGTGGTTAGAGCATTGGCATACTAAGCCAAAGGTCTCGGGTTCGATTCCCGTGTCCACGTGTCATTAAATTTTCAGAATATGATATCTAGATGGAGTAATCCTCACTAAAAGCATAAATAATAACTTTGGCTATTTAATTCTTAACTGTATTAGCCTTGTTCCATTCAATGATCACAAAATTATGCAAACCCCGATTTTAAAAGTTAAACTAATCTGAAGGTAAAACACGTGCCTCACCAAGGTTAGAGACTCATTCAACTCAATAGCGCATGCGCAGAACCTCCCAACTCAGCCAACATGTTGGGTTGGTCGTTTATTATCTCCAACAAATGATCCAACACAACTTTTTTCTCTGACCGGCTCTCCCAACACCAATAAGTTGGGAGTACGTTTATATTGTAACACAACTTGTTGGGATCGTGTTGGCCAACATGTTGTGTTACAATATAAGCTAGGCTTTAGAGGGGAGAGTCAGGCACACTATCCTTGTAACTAGCCTTATCTACATGTAGAGAGGTGGGGGAAATGCGACGTGATGGACCTGCAATGTATTCGCACCGAAATGTGATGTAATGGACATGCGATGTAATTGTATATATACGCCCCTTCAATCCTATTGGTTGTACGTCAGAGTAGGGTTAGCTGTGTGTAGAGAAGTGGGGGAAATTCGACGTGATGAACCTGCAATGTATTTGTTCCCAAAACATGGACATGCGATGTAATGGTGCCCACCCAATTATTGCTTATCGTTTAATTTAATTTTAATCTTTTTTTTTTACCTAAATATTTGTTTTATGCGTAGTGGAAATGTTTAGGTGGCACTAGTGTGTTTTATTGAAAAAACATTATTATAAAGCAATAATACTGTATTTATTCGATTCTAAGACACTTTTATTCCCATTTAAACATCTCTAAAAACAGGGTCTATTTTAGAATCCATGGCATCTTAGAATCACATTTCTTTTCAACCAATGCGCTCGATATCTCAGACTACCATATGGGATAGTAAAGATAAATATGGCTCAGAAGAATCAGAATCTGAATGTGAAGTAAAATGAAATATTTAATTCAGATTTGGCTATTTTAATGTTCTATTTTTATTTATGTTCTTAGAATCAAAGATTTTTTGCTGTTGGTGGTGATGAAAAATTAAGGTGTGTCTTACAATCAATGGAGTCTCAGAATCGAAGAAATATGATATTAGATACACTAACTTACTTGGCCTACCAACTAGCTAGTAATTTTATAATGTTGGTGATGGTATTTACTCTGTTTTTGTTTCGAGTATAGTGGAACGGCGTCCACAACAATAGGTAAGTATATATTGAAAACTTTGGTCAGCGGTGTTTAAATTGAAATTGTTGTTTTCTGGCTTGAGTCGCATTAAAGGAATCGGGGTGTAATAACTGCTGACGTTTCAGTTGTAGTTAGGGGCTCTCCTGAAATTATGCAAGGGATTTTGGAAAGTGGGGAGGGATTAAGTTTTTTCTTTCAAGAGGGTGGACTAAAATTTCACATCACTTCCTTTATTACCAATCCCTATGTTTAAAAATAACTTGATGATTAAAATAATATAATTAACAAAATTGTAAAATATTAAGGAAGATGGGGTGAGGAGCATAAAATCTTACCGATCTTTACGTGCAGGGAGGGGGTGTAAAAAATCATGAAAAGAAAAGCCTTATGTAATTTAGAGATGGCTCCTTACAACATACATCATCTGGGACAAGTGAAGAAACAAAATGTGGTGAGAATTTGAGGTTACTTTGTTATACCCTATATGACATGGAGTTGTACGGTTCCTGTGTGTACCTCTTAAAATCAAGAGTTTAGGATGCTCTTAGACACACCACCCTTAGCAAAACTAATGCACCAGGGCAAGCTAATGGAGTAGAAGATGCTTACGTATCTGGCTCTCCCCTCTAGTGAAAGGGTACACGTGTGCATCTTGCCACACCTACCGGCACTGTCTGGTTGCATCTGAGGGGGATAAAGCAGCTGGCCCACAACCACAATCATCAGTGTTGTAATCCAACATTAAAGATCCCTTCAGTGCTACAGACTGGTCATGTCTTGCCCACCTATCTCCCCGCTCACTTCCCCTCCTCAATGTGTCGCTAAATGCCGAGGGTACCTAGCCCCTTCCCCCCTCAATATGCCACTGAGTGCCAAGGGATCTCTTCTCTCTATTCCCCTCCTCTCCACACAGCTTAGTGCAGAGAGTCTCTATCCTCTCTTCTCCCCCCTCTCTACACCACTTAGTGCCTGGGGTTCCTATCTCTTTCACCCCTCGCCACACCAATTAGTGCCGAGGGTCCCTATCCCTTCTCTCTCTTCCCTCAAAGCGCCGCTGAGTACCAAAGGTCCCTAACTCTTTTATCCCATACACCACCACCCCACCCCCTGCGCCTCTGAGTGTGGAGGGACCCTCTTCTCCACCCCCACCCCCAATCCTCAGACTTCTTCTTTCCCCTCCAGGCTTACTGCTTTACTCAATCTTAGCATATCAGTTGGCAACACAGCATCGGTTATAACCATCACTCAGGACAAGCACACCGTATTAAGCGAAAACGAGAAGACGACAAACAACGACATCTAGCACCACCATGAGCATCATGCTCCACACGACCAGGATATTCCACCAAATGACCCATCAGCTGCCAAGACGGCACTCTAGTATGCTCGCCACCTCAATCTCGTGTTATGACCTCACCCAACTCTTCGGGAACCCCTGCCACCTCGCCCCCTTANACCTCCTCCACACCCCTCTCTCCCTAAGCCCTACAGGCTACCAGCTACCACCTGATATCCGTTTCTAACCCCCCTCCCCATGACCCTACAACTCCTCCCCCACCTCCACTCCTTATGTTAGCTAGCACGACCCTCAACAAGCCCACTTAGTCCCCCATTCTAAATGTCCCAAGATACTGAGGAATCTCTAAGCTGCCTTCGACCGCGACCCGGACAAACAATCAGACGATCCACAGAGTCCAAACTCTAAATCAGAGACAAGTGGCCTAAGATCTTTTCTGGCATGCCTGTTGACAAGAGGAGGTAAATCAAATCTATCATTATGAAGTGGCAGCAACTTTAAGGACTTTACTGCTAATCACACAATGAACAAATCAGAACTGGTGATTGCTTGATATTAACTCAATGTCTGAGCCAATCAGTATGAATGTATAAAAAAGTCTGGATTATTTTTGAAAACTGTCAATTTTGTGAAATTTAACATTGAGCTGGTGGCCTAGAAATGTTTTGAGTGTCTGTTGCAGGTTTGAATAGTTGGGATCCAACTATAGCTAAGCTTATAACCATCTTCCCTGTACATATTTAAAAGTTGTTTAATGATCTCGATGGCCTCTCTGAGAGCTATGTTCTTGTAGTTAAAAATGTTTGCAATGGTGCTTATATAATTAAATTAAATATAGTGTAGTAATTGGTGTTCAGGAAATTCTCTGCAATAGCGGTCCCTTGGCTCATATTCTTGGTGTCTCGAATATGCTTCTTTACCCTGGTAGTAATTAATGTGCGTTTCTAATTTCATATATCAGTGGTCTTGTGAAGGTAGGGTAAGTGTACTGTTTATCCAGCATTTTCTCAAAATGAGAATTACAGTCAACTCTCAAGTCTACGACGCTGGGAATAGTGTCCCTCTTGAAGTAACGGCCCTTTTTTGGGGAACCGTGAAAAATGTGGAAAAAAGGTTGAAAATTTTAAGGAAATCGGCTGTAGATTTTGTTTGTTGCATTTATTTAGGTCGCTGCGTTGCGATTATCTATGTGAGTGCTGTATTACTAGTAACTGGTATGGGTCAGGTATAAAAATAGATACCACCCCACCAATGCCAGCCAATAGCACATGACTGTTCAACCCCTCCCACAAGCAAGACAATGTTTACCCACGCACGACTGCCGCTATACCACGCGCCAGGCTTGTTGCCATTGTTATTTTGATTTTCAATTTGATTTGAATGGTTTGATTTTTGACGATCCACGCTATTGTTTTTGCCATTATTATTTCGATTTGGTTACTTTTTTATTTGATTTTGTGAACGATTTTTGACTACCAACGCTATTTTTTATTTTTTTTATTTGATAGGAACTTATAATTTCAACAAAATGAATGGAAAGAGGACCTTCTTGACACTCATTAAGAAGTACAAGATCATCCAAGAAGTGGATGAGAAGAAGCTTACAAAGACGGAGATTGCGCGGCGGCATTGCATCCCGAAGTCGACACTTTTCACGGTTCTCAAAATGAGAGAAGAAATTGTGAATGCAGTGCAGAAGGAAGGCCACAATGTAAAGGCCAAAAATTTGAAAGGAGCGATGCACGCGAATCTGGAGCAGGCTATGCTGGAGTGGTTCAGCCAGCATAGAGCGCAAAACGTGCCTATAATCGGACTGATGATGCCGTGGAGGGACGATGTTTTTGCCCTAAGTTTGGGTATAGAAATCTTGAAGTGTTCAAGCGGGTGGCTAGAGCGTTTCAAAGTGTGTCACAGAATATCCAGCCATAAGGTCATTTGTGAAAGCGCATCAATCGACCCAATACCGGTGAGGGAATGGATGCCCTTACTCCGAAACATACTTAGGCGCTATCAGCCTCAAGATGTATACAAGGCTGATGAGCTGGGGATGTTCTATAACCTCATACCAGATCACACTCTTGCTGTGAAAGGGGATAAGTGCAAGGGTGCGAAGAGGAGCAAGGAGCGCCTCACCATCCTTCTGTGCTGCAACATGGACGCCAATGATAAGATGAAGCCCCTCGTGATCGGGTAGTTCAAGAAAGCCCGGGGTTTTAAGGGCAACATCCTGCTTTGTGACTATGATTTTAATAAGAAGGCATGGATGACCTCGGGGGTGTTCATGAGGTGGCTTCAAGGCTTCGATTCAAAGATGGACGCCGCAAATAGAAAAGTCGTGCTCTTCGTTGACAACTGCCCCGCACATCCTGCTCTCGACAAACTCAGAAACATTGAGCTGGTGTTTCTGCCAAAGAACACCACCAGGATGCTTCAGCCCCTGGATCGGGGAATAATCCAGCATGTGAAGGTGAAGTTCCGCGAGATGCTTGTTTGGAGTATGGTGTGGAATCTCGACATGGGCAAGGAGGTCAAAAAGTGGGACGTGTTTAGGGCCATAGAAGGAATCGTCGTCAGCTGGAGGGCCATGAGACCGGTGGTAATCGCCAACTGCTTCTGACACGCCCACTTTATCCTACTTGTTGATGAAGAGGCTGTTGCCTGTGTCTTACCCCCACTGCCAGCGCCAAAGAACCAGACGACCCACCGCCAGTGGACGTCAATTCTCAGCCAGGCCCCTTCACAGAACCGCAGCCTGGCCCATCAACAGCACCTTCGTCTGCGCCCCCGACTTTCACTTGGCCGTGCGACGAAGAAACGTGGCAGAAATTAGCCCTAGACTGCACGTATGAGGAGTACATAGCAGCAGATGATGATGACATCACAGTTTGGGGCACCCTCGACTACACCGATATAATCAGGGAGCAGCTGGAGTCCAGCGATGAAGAGGGGGAGGAAGAAATGGAAGAAGAGCCTGAAGACATCCCCACAACGAAAGATGTTCTGAAAGCCAGGGATGTCTATTCAAGAGCACTTAAGTGCCAGGACGCTAGTGAAGAGCTGTGGTCTCAGTTCTATAATGTGAAAGACTTCGTTGAGAAAACTGGGGCTAAGAAGAAGCAGGCCTCCATAATGGACTTCTTCAAGAAATAGGTAGGGTTTTTTTTCACATGTTGTCTAAAAAATTTAATTTTTGCTTATGAAGGCCGAGGGTGGAACAAAATCGGTTAAAATTCCAATAATGACCCCTTCGAAATAACGACCCTTTTCTAAGGAACCGTGAAAAGTCATAGAATCGAGAGTTTACTGTAGGTTAAAGTCCTTGTGTGATTTACCAATGGCCCATAGTGATGTGTGTATGACCAAATTCTTTCTAAAAACTTGATTCTTCACATACAAGTTTGGCTCTATTGATGAGGGTGTATATAACTGATCTCTTGTGTAAATGAGCATGGTGGAGCGCAGCAATGAAGCCCCTGTCTGTATGTGTTTGTTTCCTGTGCACCATATGTTTGAGGGTGCTGTTTTAATGTCCAACTAGAATATCCAGAAAAGGAAGCCGTTCATATTGATTATTGATTAGTCCAGACAATGGGTTAATAAATTCTTGTACAATGTGTTTCATCACACATCCCGGATGATTGTTGTTGTAATTACAGCCAAAACGTTGACAGTGTTTGTTCCCAAATTCCCTCATTGAGGTTCAAAACTGTGAATATTAATCTCAATGGGCCTATGTTGTAAGAGGATGTTACTACAATTTACTTATAACCAAGTTTAGAGCTGCTTTTGAAAGTAAAATATTTTTCGCTCCAATGCCTCAATTGATACAACCTAGAAATTTGTTATAGCAAAGTCAATGTTGGAATGTCAAACCCAGTCTCTTGACTTGAAGAACCTGTCTGAAAGTGAAAGCTTGTCCTTACATTATTTTTTTTTAGTGTTTTGTCTTAACAATTTCTACTCCAGTATCACTAAGGTAAGTGTGTTGGCTATCCCTCCTAATTTAAAATCTCTATGAGTAATAAACAGAATTTTGGAACTTTTCGCAGAGTTTAAATCAATAAATTGGTAAAATATGCTGATAGATGCTCTGTTTGTATCAAGTACAATATTACAATTGGGCACTAAAACATTTCATAAACATCCTAATTAGACACATAAATTATCAATCATAAGAAGATATTTATAATAGTAAATTTAATATATTCATTTATCAACTATAACATCAGACAAATTATATTTATGCTGATAAGATAGTGAAAAATAGTAAATTTACATTTAGTAAAAATTGAGAGCAATTTTCCCTACCTAAACAAACTGGAAGTAGGCCTAATTGGCTGAGCTTACCTACATATGTTCTATAACATGCCTGGCCAACCCAAATCATTATGCGGGCCACTTTGTCAAACTTTAATTTTCCATGGGCCATAAATGAAATGAAACTATATTTAATAAATAGAAAATCAAACACCATAAACATGTATTTTATTCATTAATTTTATTACATACCAACATCAATGAGATATTGTCTTTTCTTTGTGATCACTTTTTTTTAACCACTTCAATAATGGCCATTGAACATCTTGGTTGATTTTCCAGATTATGATGTGTTATTGGAACTTGAGATTTACATTTATAAAATTTAACTAAAAAAAGAAAAAGTTCAACAAAAATATGTATATCTGAAGGCACTCAAAAATTTTTGTTCAAAAAATCTTAATTTGAGATAAGTGTTGTAAAAGTTTGTCTTTTGATATGGTGATTTATGTTTCCATCATTAAGGTTCAGTTCCAGATCACACCAGTCTGTCATTTCTTTATAAACAATAATAACTGATACTTTAATTTAATAATTGAATGTATTATAAATACGACATTCCAGAGTCAAGACAAAAGTTTGAAGAGGCAACTACAGAATAAAAAAAAATAATCAAGAAACGGCCGAAAACATTATTTAAGTGACCATGATTTACCTCTATGTCATGCTGTCACAGTCCCAGTTTTTGCTTTACTCTCTTCTGCTAAAGAAGGGGAGTGATGTACCCCAAATATTTCATAACTGTGTGTTTTGCCATGTTTTTAATTGTGAACTTTGAGGCTTATAGTTTTCTGGTGAAGTGTGTAGCCCTTGTCCATCTATCCTTCTTTTCAATGTTTAACTTAATATAGCCATTTTACACCATTTTTCCTTTGTTTACTAAACAAGTCAAATGCTGCAGAAAGTTTTTTTATTTCATCAGCATACTTCGAGAAATTACTATGAAGACTTTTTATTAAGAAATTTATTATTGAAAAAGTTTAGCATTATTATTTATAAGCTGGCACTTGATAAACAATAATTTCATTTGTAAAGCTCTGATTTGAGTACAAGCATCAAAAATTAAATTTATCTCGTCCTTGCAAATCCTTGTTGAGTTGGTTAATTTTTTCAGCTATATCTAACTAAAAACTTAGATCCGACAACTACTCTACATTATTTAATTCAGAAATTGGTACTCTCCTCGTTCATAAAATTTCAATTTCTTCGCATAACTCGAAACATTGTTTTAAACATTTTCTGCATCTCAGCCATCTTACATTGGTAAAACACACAATGTAACCCTACTCAGTACATAATTCAATAGGGCATTCCTTGAGCTTACAATGCTGAAGCACATGTGATCAAATAAGTTTAATGGTTTTATAACTACATCTATGACATGGTTCACAGACAAGATTTGAACACTTAAATTTTGCTGATGTATCTAACAATGTATGACAAATACATCACTGATTTCAATAGTTCTCACCTCCCGCTTGTTCATAAACAACTTTACAGCTCCTTTATTTTGCCATTATAGCCTGTGCTCCATCTGTTGTTAATCTGGAAAGCACCTTTAAACGTAAAATGTTGTTGGACAATACACTTTTTATAGCTTATAAAACTTCTTCGCCATTAGTGGTGTTTTTTTTCAAGCTTAAAAAGTTCGGCATTTCTTCTCTAAATTGGAAAAAATCATTAACTCCACAAATAAATACTGCAAGTTGAGATGTGTCTAAAATACCTGTACTTTCATCAAAGGATAAATAAGCTTTTAGTTTTTGAATCTGAGCTTGCAAAGTCATGACTATGTCATCAGAAATATCATTAATACAATGACATATTGTATGGTGTGATAGACTTATACTTGAAAATATTTTACTCTTGTCGAGCAAAACATCTTTTATAAAGGCTTCCAAACACAAAATTAAAAATTCCCCCCTCGTGTGTACATGGCTTCATTTCCACAATTAATTCAAATTTAAGCTCAGCCAACTTCAGGGGTTTTTTTCCAATGAATTTCACATACTCACTATGTTTTTTGTTTCATTCTGTATTTCAGCGTTGTATTCCTTAACCCTTTGAGTCCCAAGAGAAATAACAAAAGTGCCAAGGTCTTTTATTGAAAAATGCAGGATTTTCTTTAAATTGTAATAACTTTGGAGTCTCTTCTTATTGCATTCAAATTTTTAAATAAACTAGATAAATGTCTGCCTATCAGATCGTTTAGTTATATACACACCATTTTTAATTTTTTAATATAATTAAAAATCAATAACCGTTTATTATTATTTAACATTAATTTTTAAGCTTTGAAAATGTTAATAATCTAGAAAAAAGATTAAATCAGTGAAATGAACATTAAAAACTGAGTAAAGATTTTTACAAAAAACTACAATGATATTTAATGCTAAAATGGGGGTATGTATAGCAGCTACAATCACAATAAAAACAGGTTTTGTTGGGCGTATGTTTTTGTTTCGGTGATCATTAACTTTAGCAGGGTTAGAGTAAAATAAAGTACAAAATAATAATTGGCTTAGAATCATAAGGGGGCTGCATACTTCAAAACTGTTACTTCTTTCTGCATAAATATGGTGAGGTTTTGGGGAACTATCCTGATATTCAAAATGCTTCTCATCCCAATCAAAATCATTCGTATTCACACTCGTGTTGTCAATGTCAGACTCCGCTTCTATTGGCTCAGATCTTTCACTTTCACTTTAAGATAATTCTGGATCATTTTCATTATTTACAAAGTCTAAAATTCTGAATCACTACTTTCAAAATCACTTAACATATTTATCACAATCGCTTGAGTTATCATTAAGTATTGCAAGAATTTTTTTGTCCTGGATCACAGCTTTCCTTTTAGCAGCCATGTTGTTTACAAGCAAGACCAAAGATCAAACTCATCAAGTTAAAAAAATATTTTCATGTTCGATATATTGAAACTATGTGCAAAGAAAGATAAAAGTAGCTTGTACATACTAGAATGCAGTGTAGCTAAAACCTGTACTATCTGTTGGTTCAATACTGAACTAAGCGCTCGAAAACATGGGATAGCTCTGAGCGATGCTGGAAACTTTAGCTTATATTTTGCCGAGCGCTCTGAGCAATGTTGGCACTATAAGGAATTCGATCATGTTAATCTAGAATTCTGTACTAAGAAAAAGTAATCATCTATCCAATGGTCACAGAATTGTCAATTTTCTTCTGTAACTTTAATTAATTTGCGGCCCGCGGATGGACCAAGCCTATTCTATAGTATCCACAATTTTCTACTTTCCTCATCTCTGATACATTAACATAATTGAAACACACATTACCAAGACAGTAGTAAAATATATGAAGGAAAAATGATGAAAATGTTATTTTAAAAAAAATTCATATGTGTGAAACCATGGAAATGTTTTCCCCTTTCTATAAACATCAAAAGGAGCTTCAGATTATTTTGGGATGGTCAATTTTTTAGAAAATTTTATTTGTTAATCATGCTGGGTTTTTAAGCCACTAACTAAAACTATTAAGTAGTAAAGAAATGCAATGGTAGAGGACTAACGAGTTTTAGCAAGCAATAGTACAGTTTAAAGAAATGTTGGTTCATCCTTATTTTAATCTCTTAACATTTTGAAAAATTATTTATTTTAGTCATGGAAGCTAATTGGTGCTAGAAACTCTGTATTATACTGTGTATTATCACAGAAGATAAATAGATAAGAGTGTCCCATCACTTATTTTTCACAACAGTTGAACAAGACCAAGGTCAACTACAGTGTTACCTGCTTGTGCAGGCAGATATACTAGACTTGTTCACAAAATCACAATGTGTGTTTTAGATAGATACTAAGTGTATTTATCTAATGAAAATATGATGAAGAATAAGATCAAAAAATAAAAACCCAGTTACAAGAGCCCATTTTATAATATAAGAGAGGTGTTTAGAACAGAGTGTATGGAGAAAGGCCTAAGTAAGGAAATGTTTAAGGAAAAAAAGTAAAGTATAGAAGATAAAGTAAAGTAAGGTGGTAAAAAGTAGTAGGGAGAAATGGCAGAGAAAGATGAAAGGTAAAAGTTTAACTGTAGTTAATTTTGAAAACAGGCTTATTTTATGTATATTATAATAAAAATTTGTGTATCTAAAGTGTGACCTCCAATTTAAAATAAAAGAAATGTTGCTAAAATGCAGGAACTATTAATAGTTTAATATAGCAGACTAAATGACTTACTAAAAATAAATTGATATAAATAACATGTCTAAACAATTCATACCCGCTTCTTTTTAAGGTTTGAAATTTGAGTTTCCGCTTTCAAAATTTCTCTATCTACTTTGGATATTTGTTGCAGTAGTTCATCTTTGGTTGTTCGAAAAGCAGCATCTTCTGGCACAATAGGGTCAGGAGGAATTGTCGGAGATATATTTTCCACTTCTGGATTATACGCAGGTTGGTCCTATAATACAGATTAAAAAAAAGTGACAAATATATTAAGATTTAATAGATTAATCTTATTTCATTAAATATAAATGAATAGAAATAATTATACTAAACAAATTTATTCCTTTTAAAAGTTGGAAGTATAGTGTGAGAGAGAGAGTTTATCAAAACAGGACAAGATGCACAAATATCTATTATGTTTGTATGTCTTATACATATTTTCTAATATTACAAAATATAATTATATAGGTCAATCGATATTAAGAACAGTTAGAAATATTTTATTTATTTACATAAAATATAGTAGCTTTTTTGTCTTGATAGTGTTATAGTGATATATTTTGTACACTTAACATGATGTTTAAGGTTCAAAAAATAGACAAACATTAATGAATTTTATGTGGCATAATAGGAATTTATAAAACAATATTCTTGCCATAGATATTATTTTGGACCATTTTGAAAAGAAAAAAAAAGTTCTGCATGGGTATTAAAATCCAATCAAATCTACAATAATTAAAAACATACTGTATTTGGGTTTTGTATTATGCCAGTGTTTTACTATAGTTGTAAATTACTATTAGAAAAAGAGGGTGATTATAAACTATTTACCTATTTTGTGAAGAAAAATAGGAATACCAATCAGCGTCAAAAATTTTTAGTCTAAATGGGATCAGAAATGCTGTCTAACAGTACTTTAGCTGGGATACACCGATTCCTGCTAGTTTGAGTGATGGCATTTACACGAATGCTAGTTATGTCAAACACCTAGTGAAAACAATATAGTTTAACAGTATGCCATCTTAATTTTTTGTATATATAAATCATACACTTATTTTCTCACTCAGTCTAAGAAGACTCAAACAGTGTGATGGCTGTGGTGTAGTTAAAAATCCTTTTTGACATTTCTGTGAATGCTCATGTCACTGTGCCAAGAAAGGGACATTATTTATAACTCTCTTTAATGAATATTAATATATACAGGTTGGCTGGTCAGGGAGAATATTTAAAACGTGGAAATGTCAGGGGAATGTCAGAGAATGTTGTAATTAATTAATTCATTATATCCAACAAAAGAGTTATTAATGACAATTTGATAGAAAGGTAAGATAAAGGTTGTAAGAAAGGAGGTGAAATAGCATTTTAAAGGAGAGGATGTGAAAAACTTGATAAATCACCTTTGAAAAACCAGTACAAGTGTCCCCAACAGAGATTTGATCTCCGAACTCCCCATTACCATTAACAAAGTGCAATGCAAGTTCCAACACTATCAGCTTGGCCCCTTAACAACCATCAAAGTAAAATTATATCAAAGGGAATTAATTTATTTGTAAGGCTATGCAGATTGCCGATCTGATCATGTGTGAGCAAAGACAGGTAGTTAATAGTAACACATCATTTTTAAGCTGGGTTGGAAACAACCTTATCCTTCGTATTATCCCTTGTTGACAATGAAAAGTTTGGGTGTTGTTTATTTGTGTGTGTGTGTGTGTGTGTGTGTGTGTGAGTGTGTGTGTGTGAGTGTGAGTGGGAGTGGGAGTTTACAAAAAAAAAATGAAAGGCCAAACTGTAGTGATTCATACTAGGCGGCTTGCAAGAGAGTGAGAGAGTGTTATTGTTAGAGCAGGGGTGGCCAACTTTAGTGGGGGTTAGTTACACTGTTTTCTCTCGACTACTAGTGATCTGCTTTACAATTTCAAATGTCTTCCTCCAGAATTTCACACTCACAGCCATATCTATGTCGTTGATGCCCTATAGGCACAACCTGTGGATTTTATACCAGTATTTTAGGTAAATCATACAACTTGAATAATTTTACGAATTATTTTGAATTTTCATATAGACCTTGAAACAAATTAAAAAATTATGAACTAATGTTTCTGTCAAATAATTAATGATAAGTTTGTGCCTTCATCTCCTCCGCCAAGATTAAAAGTCTGTATATGCGGACAGCATCAATCTCAGACAATCTTCAGTGTGTTGGTTAGTTAAATTCCAGCGATGTTTAGTTTTCGTTTGTTTTAAATACTAAAATGCTGGTTCGCATAAATATGTGGATCTAAATCAGGAATATAAAATTTCTTTGCATTTTCTAAAATCGGGGCATTTTTCCTTAGAAACAACGTTTCAAATGTATTTTTTTGAGGATTTGGCTTTCAGATATATGTCACATCACATTGTAATCATTTCATTTTCCAGTGTAACTATGCCCAATTTAAATAACTCTGCATATTTATTTGTAGTTGGTTGTGTGTCCATGTCTTCCTTGAATGGATGACAAATTGAATCAGATCCTTGATTTTCCTAAAGTCAGTGAATTTGGTTTCAAAGTCGCTAAGAAAAGTGTGTATTTCAGTTACAGATTTCCCTGCATTGAAAATATAAATGTGTCCGTCTGTGTCCCCCCCCCAATGTTTGCCAAGTGATCAAAACGTGGACAACAAGGTACAAATGTCAGTGAATATGCTTGGCCAGAGAAAAGTCAGGGAATTTAATCATATTCACTAAAACATTATTTTACTTTTATTTACATTACAAAAATAACATTTTTTCTTCCAGTTCATAAACATTGTGAGACTCTTAGCACAGTTTTAGAAGTTTAGCACACTAATCTCAAAATCAATCAACATGTGATATTTGTGTCGTCTTTTCACCCTCCTACAACAAGTCTTTAGTCAAAGTTAAGGTATGGTTATTTGCATGCACGAAAATTGAATTGCACTGTAATAAGAAGAAACTGAGAATATGTCTCACTACAATTTAAAACTATTGGTGAAAGAAGAAGTTTTAATAGCGAAATCTTATCTCAATGAAATCTAACTTGGACCACACCAACCAATAGTCCATCACTTTAGGCTGAAATCCTTTAACCTAGTCATAGGGTGAGATAATTTCAGAATGTGTATGTGTCTAAAAATTGTAATTCATTATGTTGCGATCTTAATAAAGTAATGTTTGTAACACATAGAGGATCCATGGTTGGAAGGGTGGTTGGTATCTGACAGCTAGCAGAATCTTTCTAATTGCACACAATGAGCAAGTAACCAACATCAATATATTCAAAAATAATTGTTATTTGCTTACTAATACTATATTATCAATAAAGGTATGATCAAATGAGTCTAATAATACTTCCCTAAGGATTAATGTTTAATTGGCATTTTCATAACTTATTGAAAGAACAAGAGATATTAATATAACTTATGTTTTTTGTTTTGGAGTTGTTTACAAGAGATGAAGTAATTAAATAAAAATTATTATATTCACACTTGTATCTCGTCGTAACTGGCCACCAAAATAAAACAAAAAATGTTTATATAATTCAGAGAGAGAGCCATACAAAATATTACATTCAAAATAAAATTTAAAGCAGGAACGTTGCTCATCATATCACCGATTGTTTTTATTTTGTCCTTGTAATTCCAAGTTTGATAAACTAAACCCTTTCATAGCAAGTGCTTGGTTCTTGAAAGCAGAAACACTGCTCATCATATCATTGATTGTTTTATTTCACCCTTGTAATTACAAGTTCAACAAACTAAGTGTTTTACCATAAAATCTGCCAAACCACATAGCCCTTCCAGATCAAGCAATTGTGGAGATAATAATCGCCCCCCCCCATCCCCAATCAACCATTCAAGAAAACTGGTAACATGTCCATCAAGTCATAAAAATTTGCAAAGACAATGGTTTCAGCTTAGCCACCTGACAGCCATGTGCAAAATCAAATCTGGTTCTTCATTGTTCAATTGCATTTTAAAAAGTCACTCTGAAGATATTTACGTCTGATTTAAGCCTCTTGCTGGCCAAAACTCGCCAATGAATGATGCAGTGATAGCTAAAGAAATTTGAAACATCTTTCTGAAAAAATGTTGAAATTACCCGTCATCGCCGCTGTTCTGTTGGTGGTTATTGACATGAGCGTAAATAAAGGCAACTTAATCTCATCAGTATGCTCCTTGAATCCATTGAAAATCTAAAGACTTCATATTTTTCTTTTTAATAAAATCATGCCCAGCAATCATTCTTTCGCAGAAAAGTTTTCAAAACCCATTCTGATTTTTTTTAAAGCAGTAGCTGAGCAGTGTCATTGACATTAGTTGATTCAATGAGTTGCAAGTATTATGAAACACAGTGATCAATATCATTTAATAGTTGCTCATTTACATTTTGGCTCTTTTTTTTATGATTGTCATGACTGTATTCTGAGATAATTGTGGATATTGGTGGCCTCTTTATTTAACCAACAAACTTGAAATTTTCGAGTAGAGAATCTGCTATTTGCACGAAAATGTCCTTGATAAATTCACCATCAGAAAATGGTATGTGTTTTGTTGCTATTTTATAATCCGGATGAAAGGAGAAGATGGTTGCAGCATTTTATTGATAGTTTTGTATTGAGAACATGTTTCGCTGCGTGGTTATCGTATTTCAATTTTTGTTATTTTTTCTTTCTTATTTCACCAGTGGGTTAGACCAATATATATCATGCAGTGCATTTAAATGTTGCTCTATAAATTCCCCTTCTTTGGTATTGCCAAGGAAGTATCGCAAATTAAGCGTGATGAAAAAGTAGTCCTTTTTATATAGCACCACATCTTACTAGCTATTCTGGTTGTACAATTATGTACTAGTTATGCTAATAGGTTAGGGATGAGGAAGATTGAATTTAAAGGAAGTGTAAATGCATTTGTGTGGAAATAGAATGGGAAACCATTTAGGAAAAGCCACCCTCAGTACACCTGACCTTGGTCAAACCACTATCTCCCTGTCATTGGAAGTCTAGTCTATTGTGAGAGTAGCGCCTTAGACCATGCGGCTACCGAAGCAAGTTAGTAGTCCAGTCTTGACGAAGAAGTTAAGTTTTAAGTATTTTTGAAGCACTCATTTTCACAGAACTTCACAAAACCAAAAAAGTTAACAAAACAGTTCAAAGAACGAAATCTACATCTAACAAATGTTTAGTCTCACAGAGATGTGAATGATACTGGTGGGTGGTAGGCATGACACAGTTGTAGGAGACAGTCTGTTACAGCCCGTGTCACAATCTTCCATCTGGCGGTTGAGTGATGTGACAACTAACTTAAGAAATGGGAGCAATAGACCAAAAATGATTTTGTGATTGATGTGTTGGCCACCCCTGTGCTAGAGTAAAGATGTAAAGGTTAACCCTTTGTGAGCAACAATAAATTTAATGACCTTAAAATATTTATTTCGTCATTTATCACTTGTTTGGTTTAAGTACAGGATGTTTCTCTCGCTTGCTGGCTCCTCACTTACCCTTTTAACTTTGAAACTAATGGATGTAATTGGTGTATGAGAAGCACTCAGGGATCGAGAGCCAGTGAAACAGCCTGTATATTATTTTAAATAATAATAAGTTACTCTTCATGGTAAAGATGAAACAAATGAATAAGATACTAGTCTTTGAATAGCTTTGTGTTAGCTTTGAAATAATTACTATGAATAATTAATAGTTCATGCTCAAAGTTGAACATTTTGGATTTATAATAAGAGGTATAAAAACCTTATCCACATTGTACTGCCCCTTCTACTTTTCTAAATAGTTTTAACATCATATTTAAGTTATTTTTGTAATGATTTTTTTATATTAATTAACCTTTTTTGCTATAATTTTAGTTTAAAAAGTTTAAATCCAAAAATGTGGGTGTCATTTTTAATATTACCAATTTAAGTTATTTTTGTAATGATTTTTTTATATTAATTAACCTTTTTTGCTATAATTTTAGTTTAAAAAAAGTTTAAATACAAAAATGTGGGTGTCATTTTTAATATTACCATTGTGTAGGCCTGTGTGAACCTTCAAAATTTTGAATCTAAATAAATTCTTGATTCAGATATTATGGGTTTAGCTCAAAATTCAAATTCTATAATTTATACTTACTTAGATTAATATAATTAGACCAGAAATCAGTTTTGTGGTAGAGTGAATATAAAAATTAACTTGAATTCCAGGTCGTAAAGGAATGACAAGGGTAACAATTATTGTTTGTGAAAGTGAATATCTTGTCTTTTAAAAAAGTAACTAGGCCCACATTTTAGTAGATATTAATCATCCTTTGCACTAAAACTAAAAAAGTGGTGTAATCTTTATTTGATTTTTCACCTTTTGAGATTAGTGTTATTTATTACTTATATTTTAATAAACATAAAATGTGTCTAAAATGTTAATCAAAAGTTTTTTTTAATGTTTTACAATATAAATGGATTCAGAAACTTCATATAGTAAAATATTTACCAGAGATTTGATTTCAAACCTTAGTAAGCCTAAAATAAATCATTCTATTCAGATCTGAACCTATTTCTAAAATAAAATATTCGATCTAACTTTTTTTAAACATCGTGCTTTACTACTTGTTTAAGTTATATGCCATTGTTATACTAAATATGCTAATGAGTAAGGGAAATGTATACGCATTTGCATGGAAAGTTAGTGGATAATAGTTTTGGAAAAAAACTCAGTACACTTGACTAAAATTTGAACCCCGATCTCTCTGTCACCGGTAATCTGGTCTAACACGGGAGTGACGCCTTTGACAATGCGGCCACGATTAAGATACATTTTAATTTTGGCTAAAGTTACTGGGTTTAGTTGAAATTTTTTTGGGAAGGTGGGAGGGTCTCGGCAGTAGGAGAGTCATTGGGTGGATTGTCAATGAACCCTATGAAACAACTTTTCGATGTTTGAGGTAGTTGGTATTGTTAAGAACTCGTTGGGGATAGTTTGTCCAGTTAAGAACTTGTGAGGTCCAGTTAACTACTTCTGGTTTCCTGTTTTTTACAAATTTTATGTTTTTATGAAACTTAAAAGTATAAAACAAAATAGAAGAAATTTAAATACCTTGACAGATGTTCAGGCTTTCGGGGACATCAACATTAAATGTCACAATTGTTAAACAATTACAATGTTTAAATTTTGAGCCATGCAAGGTCAATAATAGGTGTGTGGATCTTGCTATAAGAAACCATATTTAATCCAAACAAAATAACTAAAACACTTAGCTTAAGTTAAGTGCATACATTCCACTCACTAAAAATTTTATCATTATAATCCTTAGCAAAATTATAATAACCGTATGTCAAGTCTTATGAATTTGCCAATCATCGAAGATTCAAAATATTGAGTTTGACATTCATAATCTTTAAATGTTTTGCACAAGTTAACTTTTGTTCATTCTTGGCTTGTAAATAGTTTGTTTAACATTACAGAATAGTGTAAAGTCTCGCCAGATAGATCAATGTGTTTACAAAAGTACAAAACCCTGTTTTAAATTTCTTTTATACATAAAATATTCAACATATTTAATTTGACTGTCTTAAGGTATTTTTTCATGCCAACAAGAGGAGTTCTAGAAATACATTGGTGGCAGCCCTGAACTACTACATAGATATCCAATAATAAAATGGCCTTACTCTAGTGTCAATACGTAGTGGTTTCTGAACTTCAGCTTTCATTTCTCCAAGTCTTATCTTCTTGAAGGGAGGCATCACATCATTCTGCATGGATGAACCGCTTGATGCTCCCATTGAAGTTGCCACATTTTCACGATACATCTCAGCCCTAAATTAAAAATAAACACTAATAATCAGGACACAACAAGCTTTATGTTCAGATTACCAATTTAAGTATAAATAAATGTATATAAAGAGATGATAAATATGTTGTTTAACACAAAATAGATAATTGCGATGTTAGATTGTTCTTTTTTTTTTCTCTATTTAATCAATGTATAGACTTGGTGCTACATGCCTTTGAAAAGCTGTGTTTGTTAGTTGCCCCTAAGAGTCATCTAACAACAATGCATTCTTTAAATACTCAAACTGCATACAGTTTCTATTAGCAAGTATTTAGTTAAGCTAAAGCCATGAAACCTCTGCAAAAAAAGCCAGACCTTAAGCAATTTTATCCCTCACAGAACCAATATTCTAGCAGTAAATACATTTGTTTTCATGACATTTTTAGATCTCTAATAGTGATGTGTCTTAAAATTCTAACTTAACCAATGTGACAGAGAGTAAGTTGAAAATAAAACTTATTCAATAACAAAGCTATAAGTATTAACGTCAAAATAAAAACAACCTGCTTTTAATATATTCTTAAAGATTAGTAAAGTTTATTGCTTAGTTTTAATAACATCTAACTTTACTTTTCTCCAAAAAGATTCCAAAGCCTTAACTCTCTCTGTATTGCTCATAGGTCTCCAAGAGTACTCAAATTTCCAGCTTTGAGCCAAGTTTGTCATTAGAGCTCAATTGAAAGTTTTGTAAGCTCGCCATTTTCAAGCTTCCTCTTGATGTAAGTACAAATCAATTTTTAAAGTGTACTGTAAACTATGGACTATTTAATTTTGATGATAAAAGCAGTTTCATTTGTAAATCATTTGGTAACCTAAATTGTTGAAATCAAACAAATTTCCCAATAATAATGCAAATAAGCTCTAAAACTACTTTCGGCAGGTAGACTAATTCAATATCTCCATTCATTTTTAATTAACCTCAATCGACCATCCATTTTTAATTAACCTCAATCGATGTTACATTTCCAGAAAAAAACGGTGAAAATAAAAATTGCAAAGTTTACCACTAAATATTTTATTTTTATGATTCTTATATAATCCCTTACCTAAATTATAATATTAGTTAAATTAAAAATTTAATATTGAGATTACGTATTGATTGTTTTTGAACTTAAGATATTTAAGTCTTGTATTAATATGCTAAACTACAAAACTGGCATTAGTTACTATTAAGTTATATAATTATGTCTAAAATCAGTGTTGATCAACATTGCAATAAATATTTCCCCAAACTTACCGTATTTAGATTTTTAAAAAACATGTCTACTAGAAATATTTTAACCATCTTATTTTTCATTTTAAAGTATGAACATCAACTTTTATGCATTATAAATTGAAAATGAAAAGTTGTAATATGATAATTTCTAGTAGAAAGCCCATACAAGGCTAGTGCGCAACTGCACAAAGAGCAATGGAAATGGAACCGAATAAATTATTATTATTATTAGCACCGCGTCTTACTACCCGTTCGGGTTAACGCAAACCAAATAAATGATCATGCACAATTATTACATCAAGGACTAATAAACAAAATATTAAACATTTCAATTTTCTAACTGTTTGTGATTCTTATGTTTTTTTATAGGCTAATTAAAGCAACAGAAGCTCATTTTGGGGAAATATTACCTGATTAAAACATCCTTTTTTATGGAAAAAAATAAATATAATTCTTAGTGTAACTCTAATGTCTTTAAAGACATGAGTGTTGAAACCATTTTGATTATTTTTTCTATCATTATTTTACTTGAATGTTTTAGTCTTTTTTTAAATCTTGTTTTTAAAGTGTTTCTTATGATTTAAAAAAACATTATTTCCATTTTTAAAACTATTTTTTCAAAAGTATTTACTATTTATAAATATGAGTGCTATTCTTAATTTAGGACCATGTGTTGTTTCCATATATTTATAAAATCTCACATTTTAAAGATGTGGTATTTACATGTTATGTTTGTTTTGATTAGTGAAATGTAAAATAAATAAATATTAATTTTAACATTTTAAAATTATAAATATACTCAAACTCGGGAGCTTTTTGAAATACTAAACTAGAATTCTGACGCGAATGATGAAAACCAAACTCGCAGAGGTAAGTCAATTTGTCTAGTAAACATCTGACATGCGCTTGTGTGTCTTCTTTGTTCATTTGCTCTTTATCTTATTTTGCAATGAACACAAAAACCCCAAATAAAATTCATAGGCAAATAATTATTAGCATATGGACAAAATGGGATGACTGAAGAGATTGTCAGAAAAAGGTGTAGGAGACTAAATGAAGGCAGGAAGCATGTACACAATGAGAAAAGAAGTGGCCGCGAAAAACATTGATAAATATCTGTAACAAATAAATCAACATTTTCAACATATCTCTTGTTCTCTTAACTCTAAACCATGAAATTTTCACAGAGCAATTGCAGCATCAAAAATGGTGTTCGAGGTGGGTGCTCAAATTGCTAATTGAAACTCACAAAAAAGAATCACATGGGGTTATCAGTTAGATTTTCGAAGTTAACATTATGATAGGAGATTAAACATGGATTTATCAAGTGACATCTAAGCATCAATCATTACAGGAGTGGCGATATGGAACAATAAGTTCATAGAAATTCAAAGAGGCACTTGTGAAAAAAATAATTATGACTTCTTTCTTTTGGGACAGAATAGGTGTCTTGCTAATCAAATTCATACTATAAGGGACTACAATCAAGATTGTTAAAAATAAGTTTGGGATTGTTTTTAACATTGTTTTGGTGGGAAACTATTTGTTCTTAATTAACAAACTTATATTCAAAAGTAAACATCACCTTTTTTTTGTTAGAGAAAGATCACCGCGGGTCAACTGAGTGTACAAACAAGATAACACAATAAAACAAACATCAATCAACAGAATAAAATTACAAGTGACGAATCACATCCCAACATATATCGGGCATGACTCGAATGTCTATTGTCTGGTAATGATAAGCGCTGCGCATGCGCATGCTTAAAGATGGCTACACTAAACAACCACAACTTGTTATAAAAGAATACCAACATTCCAACACTTCCCCTTGAGTTAGTGGTCAAAAGAAAGTCACTATTGCAAATCACCCAGTCTGGCTGATCCCATGCATTGCTTAAGTTTAACTTTGGACAGTACTTTAGTTGAGAAGTCTGCAACTTGATAGTCCGTTGAGATGTGAAGCACACGAAGTTCCTTGCGTTTGAGTACATCCCTCACGAAGTGATGAGGGATGTCGATGTGCTTGCTCCTTGTATGGAACATTGGATTGTCCGCCAACTTCAATGAGCTTCTGTTGTTGCAAAAAATAACCATCTCGCCCAAGTCGCCAATACCCATCTCAATGAGGAATCGCTGCAAATAGATGGCTTCTTTAATGCTCTCTGACAGAGCCATGTATTCTGCCTCTGTCGTCGACAGGGCGACAGTTTGCTGGATTTTTTTTATTCCCAGGATACTGGTCCACCATGTAGCATGAATATATACCCGGTGTAAGACCTCCTGTCTTCAGGACAGCTTCCCCAGTCTGCATCTACTAATCACTTGACTTGTGTTGGATCTGAGCCATAGGTCAACCCCGCATTAATAGAACCCTTTAGATAGCGTAATACACACTTGGCGGCCTTCCAGTGATCGGTACCATAGCAGTTGTTGAACTGCCCCAGATGGCTTACAGAAAATGATATGTCGGGCCTTGTAGTTGATGCCAAGTATGTAAGAGCCCCGACCAGCTCGCGGTACGGAAGCATTGGGTTGTCTTCCGATTGCTCTTCTTTTCTCCCCAGCTTCAAGCTTGTATCCACAGGAGGGGGGCAGTTCAGGTTTGCATTCGGACATGCCGAACCACGAAAGCAGATCGCGTATATAACCATGCTGGTGCATCGTTACCTGCCCTTCTGTCTGGTTAAACTCTATTTCCAGGCAAGATTTTGCATAGCCTAGATCCTTGACCTCGAAGTGTTTGGCCACTCTCCTTCCAAGTTCAGCAATCCCCTTCTTGTCACAAAAAGCGATTAGAATGTCATCAACGTATGTCGCAATTAGTATAACGTCTTTCCCTAAACCAATATGGAACAAACAAGGGTCTGAGACTGAAGGCGTAACACCCAGGCTTCTCAAAGTTTCGTCCAGCTTAAGNTTCGTCCAGCTTAAGATACCAGCTCCTTCCAGCTTGTCGTAAACCGTATAGCGATTTCTTCAGGAGGCAAACCTTGTCCCCTCTACTCAATCCTTCGAGCATGATCTTTGCCTTCATCCTGATCTGACTCTGGCCCTCCGAATCAACCATATCCTGAAGGATTTCTCGTAAATTCTTTGGTGGTTCCATATAAACCTCTTCTTTAAGGTGTCCATTCACGTATGCAGTTTCCACATCAAATTGCCTAATCTTCATTCCGTATTGGGCTGCAATGGATGCCATGAGACGAATGAAACCTATTCAAGCCATTGGAGTGAATGTCTCTGTGTAATGAACGCCGGGTTGCTGACTAAAACCTTGGGCAACCAAGTGTGCCTTTTTTCTTTCTAGCTTTCCATCTGATATGAACTTGTTCCTTAGAAAAATTCAGCTGCAGACAACTTTGTGACCTCTAGGATGATCAACAAGTATCCAAGTCTTGTTCTTCACGATGGATTTGATCTCAGTGCTAATGGCTTGGCGCCATTTGTCAGCATCGGGACCGCACATCGCTTCCCTCATAGGTATTTCTGGGAGAAACGCCTGCTCCGCTTCCTCAGCGTTTTCAACCAGACTTGAAATGACGTGGTAATGCTTCTTCGATCTTCCCCTCGAACCTGACCTGACCTTCCTTCAATTTCCTGACGCACAACTATGCCAGGTGCCGTGTCATCGGGGGTGGAAGAGATGTCCCCAGTTATGCCCGATCCATCAGGCGATGGTGCATATGCTTCAATGGTGTTGTCGAAGCCGAGGAATACCTCATCTTCGTTGTCCTCATAGTGTGCGATTGGCTGATCATCTTCAGCACGGCATGTTGGCGGCAATTCAATGTCCGCAAATTGTAAAGCTTGTGTAGAGTACTCGCCCTTCATGTCTCCTTCCCAATCCGTTTGAGTGTTGGCTATCAAGCGAGGCTTGACATCCTCTATGGACTTGACATCGCGGCTTATCATCACTCAACACTTCTTGGGTGACCACACGTGGTACGCCTTGGACTCATCTGCATAGCCATCTTCCCGTCCACGAGAGTCAAACTTTCCTCTTCCCTGTTCTCTGTCCAGGTAGAGCACTTCACTTCCAAATACCCTGAAGGAAGACACATCCAGCACTCCAGCGGTCCATTTCTCGTATTGTGTTCGACCATCCAAGCTCTTTGTTGGTAGGGGATTTCGGAGGTAATTTGCAGTACTAACTGCCTCTGCCGAAAAGGAATTGGGCAAATTTGCTTCCATCAGAAGGCACCTAGTGACGTCAAGAAGAGAGCGATTCTTTCTTTCCGCCGTGCCTTTTACTCCGGGTTGTATGGGACAGTCAACCTTCTAGTGATCCCTCGCATTTTCAAGTACTTGTCTAACTCCTTGTTAGTGTATTCTCCACCATTGTCGGACTGCAAGGACTTTACAGTTTTACCCTTCTGGTTCTCAAAGAGGGCCATTTACTCAATAGTAGCTTTGAGTACTTCAGCCTTTGACCTTAAGAATCGTATCTCGCACCATCTGGTGCTGTCGTTGATAAATTCGACAAAATATTTTGCTCCTCCCATGGACGTTATCCTCATGGGTCCGCATACATCTGAGTGTATTACATTCAAGACGTCTGTGTGACGGTTTGATTTGCAGGGAAATGAGGCCCTGGTCATTTTTACCTGTATACAAATGTCACAATTCAACTTACTTGCTGAATCTGCCAGCACAACTCCCTTCAAGACACCTTTACGAATGGTGTCCGCAATGGCCCTGTTATTAGTGTGACCCAGGCGTCTGTTTAACAAATCGAACGGAACTTTGTTTTCTTTCGAAAGTGAAGTGACAGTGCACGCGTACTGTTTGAGTTCACACACATAGTACAAATCATCGGCTCTGACAGACCTTAGTATAGTATTCCCGTTCGAGTCTTGTATAGTGGCACCGTCTTTTTGAAATCAAACATCAAATCCACGATCCGTTATCTTACTGACCAACAACAGGTTCGTTCTCAAGTCAGGTACATACATTGCAATGGCTAGTGTTACATTCCTTTTGTCACAGAATACGTTCGCTATAAACTGTGCTTTGCCTACGCTTGTCGTGTCAGCTGTCGTGCTGTTCTCAAGATTTAGCGCACCGTGCCCAGTTTCATACAGTTCACGAAAAAGTTTTGTCTCATTGCACAAGTGCGTTGTCACACCGCTGTCCAGACACCACTTCCAGTTTAATTTATTCGACTTGTATGTTGAAACATTTATGCATACATTATCCGCACATTTCGCACTTTCCTTTCTGTCCTTGCTTCAACACGCTTTCGGCACTTAAAAGATTGTATTACATGAGCGGCCCTTGGTTTATCAGTCACTTTAGTTAACTTCGGGTTTGTCTCTCCGATCGCGCCAGCCGCCATTTTTCTTTGCAAACATGGCCCTTGACGATGTGTTCCGCGCATCGCTCTTAGAAGCATCACTATGATTTTAATGCAAAGCGCGTCCGGGGTCAGCAATTCACGCAATTCAATGGCGCACCGAAAGTTCTCAAAACTAGCGGGTAAGCTGTAGAGTAATAAAATTGTCAACAAGTCTGGGTTGATCGCAACTTCCATGTCGTTCAGCTTGTCTACAGAGTCGAATAAACTGTTCAGATGTGCGCGCACATCACTAATGTCCGCCATTTTCTGTAGCGTTAACCTTTTCAAAAGGGATGCCTTTTTTGCTTGGTCTTTGGATTGATATATCTCTTCCAATTTCTGCTACATTTCAAGCGATGTCCCACAACTTTTCACTTGCTTAAGTTCACTCGAGGATATAGACAAAATTATGTCCAACCGCGCCTTCATATCATTGGGCACCCATTCTCGCATGTTGGCTTCGTTGGCACGATCGTTTGTCAACTCAGGTTTTAATGCGCCACCGCTCACGGATTCCCATAAATCGGCTTTAATTAAAACAGCTTGCATTTGCAGTTTCCAGGTATCATAATTGTCTTTGCCTAGAAGTTCAATCCTTGATACATTCGCGGTGTTCATGGCGTCGATCTTTGAGATCTTGTGCGGCTCTTTATCTTTTATGTTAAACTTGCTTTTTTAAATGCGCGTCCCAACATATAACGGCCATGACTCGACTGTCTATTGTCTGGTAAAGATAAGCACTGTGCATGTGCATGCTTAAAGATGGTATTCTTTTATGACGAGTCGCAGTTGTTTAGTGTAGCCAACATTTTTATTGTGATTCATGTACATTAGCACCGCATCTTATTACCTGTTACACTTGTGTATTATTGATTATGTGTTAGAGATGAGTTAGGTTGATTTTAGAGTGAGTGTATCTAAGTTTGCATAGAGGTAGAGTGGAAAACCACTTGGGGAAATGCACCCTCAGTACACCCAACATATATATGAACCTCGATCTCCTCATCATCGGCAGTCTAGTATATCGCAAGAGTGATGCTTTAAACCATGCAGCCACCTAAATGGGTAGTGATATCTTTATTAAAGTTTCTTTGGATTTTAATATTGAATCATTATAACATCAAAAATAATAGTATGTCTTATATAGCAATGAAAATATTAGCAAAGGTGCCGAAAAATGTTTATTTTAAAACAAGTTTGTAGATCCATAGAAAGCAAATTATTCCCTAAGGAAATAAATATGAGATGTTAAGAAAACCTATGAGTTCACTCAAACCCCCTTTATTCTAAAAACTCTGAGACTTTACAGTGTGTGATTCAGGTTGGTGTTTGTGTAATGACAACCTGCGGCACCATACCTCCATTCATAAACGTGCATTTATTGACCAATTTTAGTGGGAAACTTTTGAGCACATAGCTAGAATCTTTCACCTGGCAATTATGACCCATTTCTTAATTTGAATGTCAGTATCAGTCAGTGTTTGGGTACAATTGAGTAGAGGAAAAGTTTGTTAGCAAATTTCTTTGACATAGGAATTCAAAAATGTAAAATGTGTCCCTTTATATGGTAAAAGCTTTAATCTACTTGGAAATTATGTAGATAAGTAGTATAAAGCTCATTTTAACATGTTATAAAATAAAATAAAAAATCTGATTTTTCAGAGTAATTTGATTCTTATATTCTGTACTTCTTACTTAAAAAGCTATATTCTTCAAATGTATTTTGCTAGTGAAATTAACATATTTTACAATAAAAGTGAGTTTTTCAAATTTGACCTGAAAGTCAACAATGTTATTTATAATTTTAAATTTCATAGAAAAATTCTCGGGTATTATTTTATAATAAATGCATTTTTGACGTTAGGTTCTATAGTGAAAATGTGAGATGCTGGTGCTATCAGAAACAAGGCGAAAATGACTTATGACAGGGTTTTTGTGCTTTTTCAACAGTCTATTAGGTTTTCAATCATCAACAATTACCCACTTTGGTGGCCGCGTGGTGCAAGGAGCTACTCTCGCAGTGGAATAGATTGCCAATAACGGGGAGATCAAGGTTTGAATCTTGGTCAGGTGAAATGAGGGTGGTTTTCCGCTCTCCCTACATTTAAATGTGGGTATACTTTCTCTAAATATAACCTTCCGAATTTCTAAAACCATTAGTGTATTTAGTACATAATCGTATAACCCAAACGGGTAGTAAGACGTAGTGCTAAAAAGATCAACAATTAATTAAGAGTGTTATTTATTTTGATATATAAATATTGTATTACATTAAAGGGACTGTAGTTAGGTTTTGTTTTGAAAAGTGATTGATTAGTAAGTTGTCACCTTTTGAGATACGACTATTCCTTATCATTAAAATAGGGTGAAATTAATTTAGTTTGTATTATTATTACTACTACTACTACTACTATTATTAAATGGGGGATTAAATAAGTTTTGATGAAAATAAGTAAAAGATATACTAACAATGTAATGTCTAGCTTTATATTTAATTAAGTGTTTTAGCTTAGATTGAGCTTGTAGGGAGGAATAAAACTATTCTTTAAATATGTAACATAAGAAGACTCAATCTAGTTTGAAAACTATACTTTTTTCATTCGACCATTTTATCACTAATAATTTTTATTATAGAAGTTTAAAATCCAACATTATTGTATCATATAGAGCATATTATACTTTTGTTAAGTATTTATAAAGTGATACGTACTGCTGTAGCCTACTCCTTGCCAGCCCCGTCATGTAATCACTATTTGGAGGCAGGAGCGAAATTCGACTTCTGATCTGGGGAGGATGAGGAAGTTCTCGAATGAATTCAAACTGCATGGGTGGTTGTGACTGAGGTGGTTGCTGTGAAGGTTGAGGTTGGGTTGTTACTTGTGAAGGAGTGTGTTGATGAGTTGGTTGTGTTGCCTGATGTGGCGAGTGTTGATGGGATGGTTGTGTTGTCTGCTGTGGATGTTGATGGGGTTGGGGTGTAGCTTGGTGCGGCGGATGTTGGGGCTGGGGTGTTTGTGACATGTGTTGAAGGGGCTGCGGCGTCACTTGATGAGATGGGTGCTGATGGGATTGAGGTGTTCCTTGATGGGATAAGTGTTGATGAGACTGTGGTGTTGCTTGATGCAATGGGTGTTGATTTAGCTGGGCAGTTGCTTGATGGGGTGGATGTGGATGGGGCTGTTGCGTTGCTTGATGCGGTGGGTGTTGATGGGGCTGGGGCGTTGTTTGATGAGGCGGGTGTTGATGGGGCTGTGGCATTGTTAGATGTGGCGGGTGTTGATGGGACTGTGATGTTGCTAGATGTGGCGGGTGTTGATGGGACTGGGATGCTGCTTGCTGCGATGGATGTTGATGGGACTGAGGCATTGTTTGCTGAGATAGGTGTTGATGGGACTGAGGCATAGCTTGCTGAGAGGGGTGTTGAATGGGTTGTGGAGTTGTTTGTTGAGGGGGATGTTGATGGGACTGTACTAATGCTTGATGTGAGGGGTGTAGGTGCGGTTGTGGTGTTGTTGGGTGTGATGGGTGTGATGGGTGTTGATGGGGTTGTGGTGTTGTTGGATGTGATGGGTGTTGATGGGGTTGTGGTGTTGTTGGATGTGATGGGTGTTGATGGGGTTGTGGTGTGGTTTGATGGGGGGTATGTTGATGGGATTGGGGTGTCGCTTGATGTGACGAGTGTTGATGGGGCTGTGGCGTGGATTGATGCGATGGATGTTGATGGGGCGTGTTTGTTGCTTGATGGGGGGTGTGTTGACGAGGCTGTGGCGTCGCTTGATGCTGGGGATGTTGATGGGGGGGTTGGGGTGGTGGTGGCTGCACAGAAGGCTGCATTTGAACTTGGGATGATGGTTGAGGTTGGCTTCTGTCTGAAAGCTGAAAAGCAAATTACCACACAAAATTAACTTATGAAGGGGGGAAAAACAAACTTTTATAGGATTACATGCAACATTCTTTTAGCGTATTGCTGAAGGTACTGCTCAGCTGAGCTGACATGGGAGGCCATTGCTCAACAGTAACAAACTTCACTGAAAATCGTCTATCGAGGTTGTGCTTTTCAAACCTTTTCCTATAATACTTACTTGTGCACTTCTTTTAACTCCACATTGCAACCAGATTAAATAATCAAATTTGGCAAACATAGTTGCAAACGAATTAAGGAAAATTAGTAAATGTATTCTCAACAAATAGCGATAATTAGCAAAACTGAGTAATGTAATAAAAATTTATTACTAGGCCCTATTCTAGTTTACTTTTATTCGCTAAAATAAAAATGTTAAGTCTGCCTATTTAAAAAACTAATTTATTTTTCCTAAAAAAAATACAAAAAAAAACCCAAGTGATGTACAAAGTGTTTATTTTCTCAAAGACCACATAAGAACTAATTACGCTTAGGGCTATGAAGTCGGTACAACAAGTCTTCAACTCGGGCTGCTCTATTTTTCTACCGTCTGACTCCAACTCCTTCATAAATGGCTAAAGTATATTAGTTACTAATAACAAATTTACCACAGTAAAATTATTCAATACAGATTACTTTATGGGAAGCTTCTTTAGCAATGTAAATGTATATTTAAGTAAATTTGTCAATACAAAATTACAAATATTGATCTTAAAGAACAAAAAAGTATAAATTTACCATATATTATAATATTATAAGTTTTTTATTTTGAAGCTGAGGAGTCAATACATTTTTCCCGACTCAGGCTCTACCCACAATCGCTTCAGATTGACTCCACAGCCCTTATTATGCTTATCTTACTTACACTATAATGGGTTTACATCAACATTCAAACTTTTAAACAAAACTTAGATTAAGTAATTAATAATCATTATATTAAAGTATGATAATATATATAATCCATATTAAAGTAGGAAAAGTTGTTTTGTTGACCATTTGCTATTACCTGTGTGGGTGTTTCACATGTTAGCACTTACAAAGTAGGGATAAAAAGTTGGTATTTTAACAACTCTCAAGGCTTGTATTGTATTGGTTTTTAAATCATGTTTATAATTAAATAAAAATGGTCAAAGACACATTTTTACCTTCAATAGAGTCTCTGAACAATTTCAGGTAAAAAAGTATAACAATATTACGTTCATGACCGATTTGAATGTGTTTTAGTTGATCGTAAACCCACATAACAAAATAAAGAGGGGTAGAAACACTTTGTTTACTGGTACCCTGAAAAGTAGCAAACTTACCTCTTAGATGCAGCTTTATGATAAGGCTATAAAATAATCTAAATATGATATTGATACCTCCGAGGGGAAAATGGAGTGTACAATTTGGTTAAAATTCTTAAAGGCCTAGTTTAGAAAGGAAAAGAAGGGGGTTGAATACTTACCCTCTTATTTAAAGTTTAATGTAGTTTTTAATCATTTATTTAGAGGTATTATAAATTATGCATCAAAGTTTGGGAGTTTACTCCAAATTTTAAGAATGATTTATTTAGTAAACCAATAATAAGCAACCATTTCAAGTATCTGTAATTAAATTAGTTATTTATACAACATTTCAGAATTTCTCAAACTTTGTAGCTTTATGATCAAAATGTGTACATTTTTTTAAAAGCTAAACCTTAGATTAATATGTTGACACACTTGAAAAGTTTAGAAATAAATATTTTTATTTTATTAAAGTTATTTATTATTAATTAGCACTGGGTTTTACTACCCATAAGGGTTATAAGCCAATGAATGTATAGGAGTGAGTGAGAAAGAGCCTTTTAATTTTACGGGTAGAGGTATTTTCACATACCTTCCAGGGTTCTTTTACATGCCAAGATCGGCATGGGACCGACTGCTTTACTTCCCCTCCAAAGGATGGTGTGCTAGAGATTTTTGTCGCTCAATAAAAATCCATCAACCTCAACTGAGTTTGAACCCATGAACATTGGATCCTAAGGCGAGCACTTTACCCCAAGACCACCGAGGTCAACTTTATGAAAGTTGATTGTAAAAATATACCTTGGTTTTCTTTTAACTCTGAATAAAATTTGTTGGTGGAATTAGAGCCTGAAAATGATGTTGGTAGAATTTATGTTTTTATATTGGTTTTGTAGCCAAGTCTGTAGAAATCCCAAATTTCAAGTTTATAAAATTACCTTATAATTTGACTATACAGATCTAGGTTCCAGTTGCCGTATAACATATTAGATCTCAACAAACATAAAAACAAGTAAATAGTTTGGTAGTTTGCTATATTATATCACATTTACCTTTGTAAAATATGCTAATATATTCTAGTTTATATTGCAACAACCACAACTCTTCATCCCCCTCCAAATATGTGAAATTGTTAAGAATCTACTTTTTACTTGGAAAATGAGGAGAGCACCACTAATTTAACTAACACTACAATATATCGGACCCAATAATATTGAATTAAAATAGGATAGTGTGTCAAGATTTAAAATATATTTAGTTTTAAATGTGCCTTCATTTATTGCATTAAACACTACTTAGAGCTAAATAAAAGTTAAAAGTTTATCTAATTAAGTATGATAATTAATACTTTTTCAGTCAAGTGTATTATATTGCTAATCAAAATAGAGAAATAAATCATTTAAGGTAGCTATTTTAATTGTAAAATATAAAGAAAAAAACTCTTGGTATCACATGTTTTGGAAATATAGTCTGGGCATTCAAACACCAGAAGCCTGTCTGCATTTTTTATCACCCCATCTTACTACCCATTTGAGCTATATGCTTATGAAATAATTGCCCTTGTGGTTTTAGGAATGAGGTAGGTTATATTTTTAGGAAGTTTATCCACATTTGTGTGGAAAGAGAGTGGAAAACCATTAGGGAAAACCACCCTTAGTACACCCAACCGAGATTCAAACCTCAATCTCCCCATCATCGGCAGTCTAGTCTACTGCGAGAGTAGCACATTAGACTATACAGCCACCGAAACAGATGTCTGCAATTTTGATCAAGCTCTCTTTAGCTTGTTATTTACTTCCAACCCACAACAGTGGCCACACAATCTAAAATTCAAGTTAATTTTGTCTGGTTTGCCAGTGGTGCAGAGGTCAGAGTTTGAATCCCAGTCGGGTGTATTGAGGGTAGATTTACTCTATATCTTCCTCATCCCTAGGACATTAATGTAATTCATTTATTTGTATAATCTGAAAGGGTAGTGATATACGGTGGAAATACATAAATATAGTTGTATTTTACATATTTACATACACACATAGCTAATCATGCCGTTCGTTCCCTTTCAGGCCAGGCAAGAAGCTGTGCATATAGCTCAAAAACCAACAACTCCTTACTTAATCCATCCTCACTAGCTCTCTCCACACTTTTTTATCCTTGCATACTCCCTTTGCTTCAACAACATTCATACAATGAGTCATACATGCATATTTATTCTTAAAACTCTTAATGTTTCTATTATTCACACATTTTGTCTGCAACATTTAGCCTTTCCTTTCGATCCACACACTCTACCTTCATACATTTGCTTGTCATTTGATCCACACTCATCCTCTCAGCATGCCCAAAAAAACCTAAGATGCTTCTTTAACATTGACCTATTGGATTCCCTTTCAATCCACACTCCTTCAGCTTCCATTTATTACTGTGTCCATACAGGTTTTTCCACATACATTTCTTAGATATCTCATTCTGACTGCCCTCGCTTTGTTCTTGTACCTGTGTCATTATTTTATAAGTCAAACTTTATGCTGTTTAAGAATGAATGACCATTATGAATCCACAGTGAAACCTCCTTCACTTCTTGCCATGAAGTTTAATAAATGCAAAGAGACTAATACAGGGAGAGAATAGGAGTGTGTACATACAGAGAGCAACGCTCAACAGCAACGCAACGAAAACTTTAGTTCTACTGGTTGCTTCGTGTTAGTTTCTGGTTTCTAGTTGCCTTTAGTGTTCATATAGGATAAAACATGTTTACTGTCAGTTGTCGTCGTCAGAAGAGAAGGTTGTCGTTTGGTTTTTCATTCATCGACGGCGGAAACGAAAGCGAGGGACGCTTTCTATTGGGCTCTTGCCTCCATGTATTGAAATTTTCCCTTAAGCAGAACCTCCCATGCTCAAACTCAAGACATTTTTCTGTGAATATTCTTTAACTGAAGGATCATATAAACACATATTTTTCTACATCTTGAACAAATATCATGTTATTTTCTTCAGCAGCAGCCATTATATTCACTTGATCCTTCGCAGACACACAGGGCAACTAAGGAACTTGGTAAACTGGTTTACAGCATGTCGTGCCGAGGAAACTGGTGGTGCGCGAGTTTCCCAGCAGTTGCGTTGCAGTCTTCCTCTCGTTTCCCGCAGTATAAACGGTTACATTCAACTCTATGTGCTCTACACGAGCAACTGCAGTTTTCGTTGGGTTCTCGTTGTGTTGCCGTTGCCGTTGCGAGTTGCTCTCTGTATGTACCTAAGAGACAATACTATATCTAGCTAGCATTGAGATTAGGGCTGGGCCGATGCCGATTATTAATCCGATCATCGGCCGATTATCGCATAACCGATGATCGGTGTTTGAATCTCCGATTATTTATGCCGATTATTCAAAATGTGTGGGTATATTTTAAGTCCTAAAAAACTAATATTTTATGTCCTAAAAAAATATATTTTATCTCTGCTCTCTCGTATGTGATCTTTGAATAATTAGCTTGTTCTTAACGACTTAGGTTTGAAATAAACAGCACACCAACATTCCAAACAAAATATATCAAAATAAATATATTTACCATAGGTCTTTTTCCAATTTATGCACGTTATTAGAAATAAAGATACTCACAAATAACAAATCTAATAATCATAAAATAAAATATTAGCAGATTGGTGTTGTGTTATTTCGATTTTTTAAAGATGCCCAAAAAATGAAACATCGGATGTAATAATCTCGCACATGCGCACATTTTGTTTTAAATGGAAACCGTTTTTCTTTTAATGTAAGTACAAAACTTTCCACTGGCAGGGAATTTGTTTCGCTCATATTTCAATATGAATTTAATTAATATATATTAATATTTAAATTTTACATTTTCTTTAATAGTTAAAAGTAAATTAAAATAAGTTTTAAAGTATTTCTTTAAAAAAACATGAAAAATAAATTTCGTTTCACATTATGTTATTTATTATTTATTTTATCATATTGAAGTAGAGATGGGCAAAATCGGTCTTTTAAATGAACGATTCATTGTATCTGGTTCAGTTCAATGATCCGTTCATTTTGACCCGTTCACCGTTCATTCGATTTTCTAAAGGTAGTTTTTATTTAAATGTAGTTAATACAATGTTATTTTTCATTAAGATTATTTAAATTGTTAATAAAAAGATCGGATTACTGTTTAAAAATGGTGATGCCTTTTTATTATACTTTTTTTTAAGAAACCACTTATTTCTATACGATATTAATATTTAGTAGTTAAATTATGATGGAATGCTTTGTAGAATCACAAAAACCTATGTTATGATATATCTAAATCACAATTCACAAAAATATTACGATTGTTAAAAATTGTTTAATATTGAAGCCATATTTTAATAGACATTGGATGTAAAAATTCCTATTTCATCTAAAAACAAAATAGATGTAGGCCTATTCTCCTTGTGTGCAAAAATATGTGTGCCTTGATTATTTTTTATCATTAAAATTAAATTTAAATTTGCTGATTATGATTTGTCTTTGTCTAATGAAAGGGTCAGTAGGCCTATTTAATCATAAATGTGAAATCATATTTTAATTATCTAACATGTACCGGTATATTTGCTATTCATTAATGTGATTTGTTTTTGTTTAATGACAGGTTCACTTGTCCTAACAATAACAACATAAAATAATAATTAAACAACCTTTACATTTTAAAAGATTCTATTTAAATGTTATTAAAACAAAACTATATTGGACATTATAAAACTAGTAAAAGTAACTTTTTTTTTTGCTTTAAGGGTCATTTTACTTTATACACTTATTAAAATTGAAAACAAAAATAATCGGCATCGATGATCGGCATCAGACTAATCGGCAAAATAGCTGATTGGCCCAGCTCTAATTGAGATTTTATTATTTACAGCTTTGAAGTAAAGGGATTAATTTAAAAACATGATTTTTTATCCTCATACTGTAAAAAAAAATCTGTGCATTTTTCTTTAACTACTCTCTTCATTCATGCCACATTAAATCTAGTTATTCCCTTGTGTCAAAAGTATTGCTAAACATTATTTAAGCTTAAACTTAGCAAACTTTGTACACACATATTCTACTCCCCAGCCAAATAAATATTGCATCCCATTTCTAATTTCTAGCTATGTTATAGACTCAACAATAAAATTAGCTGCGTTTTTTTATGATAACACAATCAAAATACCGCACAAAAAATTAGGCCTTAGCAAATGCAGAATTAGAATAATTACAACTAGTATTATTTTTAATTGTAAATTGTTACTTAATTGTCTAAGATACAGGGGTAGAGTCAATAAATTGATTAACTATTATTAATTTATCGATGTTACATTCAAACAAAACAATCAATAAATTCAACTGACCACATTGCGAGCTGCATATTGGTATGGGACACCTCCTCCAAACGATTGTTGTTGAACATAACGCATGGCCGCCTCTCTGGCAGTGGCACTGGTGAAATTTACATAGCCAGTTTGACGGCCAGTTACAGGGGATGCTGGGGATGCAGATGACGGGGGAGCTTGGCGTGGCTTATATGGAAGACTGTCACCTTGTTGGGAGGCTCTGAAATTATTTTAAAAAAAACATAGTTAGAATTGCTCCAAATGGCTCCACAAATTTGTCTTTCACCTCTGGAAAATTGTTTGCTAGCTTTAAGTAGTTGACCAATTAGAATTTTCGTTAAAATTAATGCCACATAGAATTTGTGATGCTAAAACTGCTAGCTGATGGCAGTAAGGCAGTACATAACTGATGTGTTAAATTGTTGGAGAGAACAGGGCCAAAAACAAGACTTCTCTGGCCATATATGAGGGATGACACCATAACTCGGCTCAAATTATATCATAGATATAAAATATTTTCACAAAGGGATTAAAAAAAAAGCCTTTAAAATCAAGTAATACCCAACCTTCCATTGCATCAAATAGGCATAGATGTGCATATTTAATTTTTTTTAACTAGATGGTGAAAGCCAATTACTGCATTGATACTTGGAAAGTGACAAGCCAAACTCATATGACTTATATCAATAAATGTTCTGTATCATTACTATTTTGTAGCTATATACATCGAGTTACAGCGGTGTACGAAATATGATAATCATTTAATTATCCCGACATGACATGAAAAACAATTACCTACAAACAAGTATTGTTACAACTAACTCATGAAAACCAACTTAAACATATCAAATAGTATCAAAAACATAAACAGTCTCAGTAATACCAATATAAAAGTACATTTACCAACCAAGAGATATAACAATTAAATGTTTTTACAATTATTTATATATATATATATATATATATATAACTGCGTCTTTCTACCCCTTTGAGTTGTACACTTATATATTAATAATTACACTGTGTGTTAGAGATTAGGAAGATTTAATTTAGGATAAGTGCATATGCATTTGCGTGGAAGGAGAGTGGAAAATCATTTAGGGGAAAAAACCTTCAGTGCACTTGACCAGGATCGAACCCCGATTTCCTCATCCTGGGCAGTCTAGTCTAACACAAAATTAGCGTGATATACCATGTGGCCACCGAAGCGAGTCATATCCAATATTGTTCAATCATTTTCTGTCAAATTAAAATCTTTGCTCAGAAACGAGACCTTCGCTATTCTAGTTAGTTACCATACCACAGTCAAAGCAATGGTAAACATGTATAAGAGTTTTAAAATAGTTAAAAACAACCTTTAAAAAATTAGAACAGTCAAAGACATACATCTGGAAAGTACCTATGGATTGGTGTGAAATCAAGTTTTGTATAAATAATAATGTGAAGGCGCACTAGACATATGCTATTAACCAATGATACAATTTTAATTTCTCAAGAACAAGTGTCAAGATTGCCGAAAATATACGCGTATGATATGCACACACTTAAAAATGGCAAAAAATATGACATGAAGCTTGCCACGCATCAAAAACATCAGATCTTACAAGAGTGTATAGTTGACTTGATATTTCTGCAGAACCCCACCTGTTTCACACTCACAATCAGATCAGCTGAGTCACCAAAACAACTGGTAACGCCAAACTCAAAGACCCAGAATCCAGCTAAAGAAGCCTAAATTAAATTCATGCAAAATATTCCCATACCTTTCCATTGCACTAACCCCAAAACACACAGAGTCAAACATGCCTAAATTTTTAGTTATTATTTTTCTTTATTATAGTATTCCTCTATTATTCTTTCACTTTTTCTTGTAATAAGTTTACGTTACATGAATCTAACAGTCCTAAGTACAAGGACAGGACAGAGACATGTTAAAGCCCCTATCAAACTAAGTGTTTGGGCAAATATAGACTGATAGGTGATTATATACATACATAATGTATAGTGTTCAATATGTTGTTAGAGTTAGCTAAAAGATTAAACACACAAAATTAAATATTAGTTAAGTCAATGAAACTTAAGAAGTTATAGAATCATAAATCTCCAGGTTTTGATTCAATCTCAGCAGAGTTAATAAAGGGAGGTGGTTAAATGTTAGTAATAGAAATTCCTAACCTGCTATGTTCCATATGGAACAATGAAGTGTTACCATAAGAATAGAAGAAGGGTATTATAATACCCATTTCTAAAAAAGGAAGATAAAACAGAATATAATAACTATAGAGGTGTCTCACTACTACCAAGATTCTATAACATTTTATCTAACATAATTTTAATGAGATTGACTCCATATGCAGATGAAATAATTGGGGATCATCAGTGTGGATTTTGATAAAATAGATCAACAATAGATCAGATTTTTACCATTCGGCAAATATTATAAAAAAAGTGGGAATACAACATGACAGTTCATCAATCATACAAACATTTTAAAAAAGGCCCATGATTCAGTTAAAAGGAATAAATTATATTAAATTTTAGTTAAATTTGGGATACCCAAAAAACTTGTCAAGCTAAATGAGGTATGTTTGACTAATGTGTGTGGCAGAATACAGGTTGGATGTCACTTTCAGATACTTTTGAAATGCATTATGGGTTGAAACAAGGAGGTGCTCTTTTCCTTTTACTTTTTAATCTGGCCTTAGAGTATGCTATTAGGGTCATGCAAGAGAGTAGGGAAGGGTTGTCACTTAACGGTACAATGCAGCTATTAGAGTGCGCAAATGATTTAGCTTTGTTAGGTAATAGTAAGGAAGGCATTGAAATATTCCATGTGACTAAGGATGCACACATCAAATATAAATGTAAATTACTGGCTGCATCGTGAGTGTCAATCTCTTGTCTTTTAGCAGTCAGTCTTACTACCCATTCGGGTCATAAGCTTATGTACTAATTACACTGAGCTAGGGTTGAATAAAGTTAATTTTAGAAGAAGTGTACCCACATTTGTGTGGAGAGCGTGGAAAAACATTCAGAGCAAGATCAACGTACATCCAACATGGATCAAACCACAAAACCCCCAATCATCAGCAGTCTAATTTATTGCAAGAGTAGCACCTTAGTCCATGTGGCCACCGAAGTTGGCTATGTATAAAATGTTGAAACTGTATATTTCATTTGTAATAATCCTATATAGCAAATAGACCAGGGCAGCCACTAAAACTATATATATAAAATTCCAGCATTATTTCCGATTTTCTTGGTGAAACAAAATCATTTTCCAGATTTTTAGAAAGGCATTTCCTCCATTTGGGATAATGTTAGCAAATGATTCTTAATACTTTATTTTTGTAACTGGCATAATGAACATGCCACCAATTATTTTAGTACTTGAGAAAGTATTATTAGTAAGGATTTTAATTCAATGTCTAGGCTAATATATTAATAGTCTTATACCATTCATACCCCTACAAGCTCAATTATGTTTTAAAACCCTTTAAATTTCTTCAAGGGGAACTCAAAAATGTCTAACATTTATTCCTAATTACTCCATGATCTACCAGTAAAAAAAAATTCTGGGCCATCAACTAATTATCATCTTTATCGCCTTTTTTTTTAAAGGTAATTATTTCACTTGTGATGTGTGCACATTCACGAATATAGAGTAGAAAATAAAAATGTTTCTTTTGGTAAGAAACAATGTTTGGAAAATATAAACATAATGTCTGTGGTCGACATTAATATTTTATAGATATTTATATTA
Source organism: Timema bartmani (assembly GCA_902151455.1). Lineage (NCBI taxonomy): Eukaryota > Metazoa > Arthropoda > Insecta > Phasmatodea > Timematidae > Timema > Timema bartmani. The sequence continues at coordinate 60,826 of CABFWB010003356.1, forward strand.
ACAATTAAAAGTAATAGCTGCAGATTATATGACTTGACAAATAAATATATGAAAACTGTTTTTAGTGAATTTTATAGTTGTCAAAAATGTGTCTTCTTGTCTAAATTTGACTTACTTGTGCATTCTGATTCAATCAAGATGCATTTTAAAAACCTTTTTATTAACTAGATAAGACAAGCTGACAATAGTGTTGGTGCTAAAAATGTTGAGTAGTTTTAGCCAATTTAACACAAAATATATTTTAGGAAAATTCATTTAGTTTGGTTACACAGACATAAAGTTATTTTACATTTGAATAAAAGCTCTTAGGGCAAATTTCAAGCACTCTACCCAAGTTTATCCCCGAAGCTCATTAAAGCAAATTCATCAATTTCCTGATCTGTGGACTCTCTCTAATTAACATTCAAAAGAAAAATAATAGATTAAAATAATACACCCATCCATTATTTCGCCACCTCTTATTAAATACCTAGTTACAACAGTAACAGTGTAAGTAAACAATGGCTTCCAGGTATTGATCCTATTAAAGTCCCTACATGTTATTGCAGGAGTGTATGAGAAAAAAACTTATTTTAAAATAATTTAGAACGATTTAGGATAAATAATTATTTTATTTTCCCCGCATGTTACTACCCTTTCGGATTATATGCTTATGTACTAATTAAGCTAATGGTATTAGGGATTAGTTAGGTTAAATTTATAGGAAGTGTACCTGCATTTGTGTGGAGAGGAGGGGGAAACCATTTTAGAAAAAAAAACCTCGGTACACCCGACTGAGGTTCAACCTCGCTCTTCCATTCATCAGAAGTATAGTCTCCTGTGAGAGTAGTGTGTTAGGCCATGCAGCCACCGAAGCGGGTGATAAATTATCTTTTACCAAGGGGACCACCTAATGGTAAGCTATAATGCATTTCAAACGTGCAGAGATCCTGTATTACTTAAAAAATTGTATGTTATTTCAAAATATGGTTCCTGCCAAAATGTAGGTGAAAGGTATAAAAACTTTATAGAGTTAAAATTTTAAGTCTTATATTTGAGAAAGTATTCAAAAAAAGGCGAACTTTTAATAATGTTTCATACATAAGAGTTCTAAAATCTAAGGAAATGGTTAGATACATAAATATAGTGACTGGAAAAGTTGAGGAATTTTAAAATATACTTTGGCTGGACGTCATGAGTGATGTTCACAGGCAAGCTAGGGTTCCAAGCCACAGTTTTAATAATACAGGCCATTCATGAAACTTGTCAGATTATTTGATAGCTTGAAAATGTAAACAAAAATAGATTTGGAGGAGTGAAATCTCATCTGGGGACACTATATTTTTTTCACTTATTTGTTTTGAATGCAATTATCAGAGAGATTTTTTACTTTACTGACCAAATGGATTCATATTAATGAAAATATAATTATTACTTTGGTTGTAAAGTTAATTTATTATAGGTTAAAGAAATTTGAGTTTACTTCTTCTTAATTCTAGCTTCCTCATCCCTATCCAATACTGCTATATAGATAGCCCAGACGAGTAGTATAACGAGGTACAAATACAGCCCAGACGAGTAGTATAACGAGGTACAAATAGAGCCCAGACAAGTAGTATAACGAGGTACAAATACAGCCCAGACAAGTAGTATAACGAGGTACAAATACAGCCCAGACAAGTAGTATAACGAGGTACAAATACAGCCCAGACGAGTAGTATAATGAGGTACAAATACAGCCCAGATGAGTAGTATAATGAGGTACAAATACAGCCCAGACTAGTATAACGAGGTACAAATACAGCCCAGACGAGTAGTATAACGAGGTACAAATACAGCCCAGACGAGTAGTATAACGAGGTACAAATACAGCCCAGACGAGTAGTTTAACGAGGTACAAATACAGCCCAGAGAGTAGTATAATGAGGTACAAAAACAAACTTGGTTGATCTTGGTATCAAGTGTTCAAACAAGCGGTTCTGCCCAAGCTGAAGGACAATAATGTCTTACGAGTTGTGTTTCGTAAGCTAAGATGGTGGTATAACAGCTGGTAGCTTCAATTATGTTATCCTACATCACTAAAAAAACATAAATAACTTATGTTTATTATGTGCGGGTATGTATGTAGGCCTGGATAAAATTGTTCCTTTTTTTTACCTCAAAAATAAACACTTTCTAAAAATATTTTAACAGTCATATAAATAATTATAAATACACAAAATTAGCTTTAAATTTTTCATAAAAGAATACGAAGAGAAATAGTTGTATATTGCAGTAGGCCTATTAAATTATATGTTATGACACTTATTTTTAGTTTTACATAAAAAAAGTTTAAGGGCGCCATTATTTCAAGCTGGCAAATGTAAAATAACTTTTTAAGAGTGGCACTAGATTCTATTTTACTCACCACAAAAATAAACTAATGTGAACATTTTCATGTTAGTATAAAAAATTGAACGATTGTTAAGCTTAGCAACTCCACTATCATGCCCTGTCTACGTTAGGTTTGGAGTTGTTAGGTTTGGGGACTATTTTCATATCACGCCCAGGCTACGTTAGGTTAGAAGTTATATGTTTGGGGATTATTTTTATATCACGCCCAGGCTACGTTAGGTTTGGGGATTATTTTCATTTCACGCCCAGGTTACGTTAGGTTTGGGGACTATTTTCATATCACGCCCAGGTTACGTTAGGTTTGGGGACTATTTTCAGATCACACTCAGGCTACGTTAGGTTCGAAGTTGTTAGGTTTGGGGATTATTTTCATATCACGCCCAGATTATGTTAGGTTTGAAGTTGTTAGGTTTGAGGATTATTTTAATATCACGCCCAGGCTACGTTTGGTCATGTCTAGCTATGTTTGGCGCCCCGGGTAGCCGCCCGGTTCACACGGCCCTTGAGCCACCCTTGCATAGAGTAAGTAACAGTGTATATTATTTCATTTCACAAATCCTAACGAGTTTTTAGTAAATGTATATTTCAAGATAAAAGCAAGAGAAAGTCTGTGTGGTGCACCGTACCATTTATTTTTTATTACTAAAATACAAAATTACCTTTACCTCTATGTGAGTAGGTTTGTGGACCTATAATTTCCAAGACACTTTTATTTGTATTATAATTATTATTTGAGTTTACCGACGTATTGGCACAACTAGAGGTCATGTAACATCATTAAAATCATTCCACACATGTTAATGTGTACAACAAGATCCATAATTTCTGAACCCCCTTTTTTTCAACAACCTGTATATACGTGTGTGTGTGTAATTTCTCTAAAATAAAAGATTAAACTAAAATAATTTGATGAATATTTTCAGGGGATAGAAATAATAGCTAGAACACACATGCCCACCCTCCCCTAAGTAAACTCCTGGATGCGTCACTGAATCTTAATGTCTTCAAAATTAAGTCTGCTATAAGTGGTAAAAGGTCTTGTTCATCAATAAAACATGAATAAAACTATTTAGAGAACTCCTTTTCACCTCCCTCTTCTTACAAAACCAACGTTATGCAAATAGGTTTTATCTAATCAAGGAAACACTGTTTATGCAAATTATTTATAAAGTAAACATAATCAAGTTTACTCTATAAAAAACTTTTAACCTAGATCATACAAATACATCACAGGGAACATTCTCAATAGCAAAGGTTTGGAGGTGACTGACAATTAGTGTCCAGTCAAGGGTTTTACCTGAACAGGATATAAATGGTCTTAAAGGAAGGGGGAGTAGAGGGGTTTACAGGGAAAAAAAGATGGTAAGAAAGTGACTGCCAAAATGGCGTTGAGGAGGATAGGGAGAGGTGCTTCCGAAGACAGAGCAATCTACCAGGAAGCTACTTAACTTTTTCAACAGTTTAGACATGATTTAATTTGAAAATATCAAATTTTGTTAAAATTATTGTATTATAAATATTCGTCGTGTATGATAGAACAATATCTTATTCTCTATAATAATACGATAACTTCAAAACTATATTCTTGTATTTCATGTTTTATTTAATTTTAATTTAATTGAAATTATGTCTAATTGTAAAAAAGTTAATATTAACTTGAAACTTTTTTTATTAATATAGTTCATTTTAAATTTACCAAGTTTAATATAATTTTTTTAAATGCATGTCGTTACTAAAAATATTTTCTAAGCAATAGAGTAAACAACTTTATCGTTCTTATATAGTAGGTATCCATCCGAATCATAATATTTACATGTTGTAACACAATATGTTTACCTGCAGCTAAAAATAATTACAGCACATATTACGTGTTATACATCAGTTAAATAAATGAGAATTTGATTAAACTCATTAAACTATAATTTAAAATTTGTGAAAACACTGTAACCCTGTATTCGATCGCTTAGTCCAAATTTTCGCTAAATCCAAACAAGCTCCAGTCCTAATTAGTTCGAATTAACAAGCTTCTAGTTTACACAATATTTTCTATTCAATAAAACTGTTAAAATGATGCAGTTTTTGCAAAATAAAACTTGGTTAAAGGGTTAATAGCCTGACATTTTAAGCACTAAAACAAAAGTTCAAATATGTCCAAGCACAAAATAATTTTAAAAAGTTAGATTTGGCTAGAAAAACTAACAATTTATTTTAGTTATACTAAAATTGGAAAATACATGTACAGTATCTCCCTTTGAATATCATTTTAATATAGCTTTTGTCGCCGTGATGACTTATTTCAAAATTCTTTGTACTTTCAAAAAGTTATACCAAAGTAACATAGAAAAGGCGTACCTTATATCAATGTTGGCATGTACTGCAAATTAGAAAATTTAACTATACAATTATAAATTAGATATGTATATAATATTTGAGAAGATATGAAAAGGGTGTATAAATCTGGCCAATCCTTTTTTCTTTTCTTTTTTAATACAATATTGATTTCTAAGGGATTCGACTAAACATTGTACATACCTAGTTCTTCCCTCGGACATCATAGTTTGATAGTATTTATTTTTCATGTGGCCCACAACTCCGGTACCAGAGGTGTCCAAACTTCCAACATATTTCGATTCCCTTCATGTTTGGAGCTAAAAAAAGTAATATAAAGAATTGGTCACACTTATAAAGTGATATACCTTAACTACGAACCAACCCTATTCTAGAAATACAATAAGTTTATGGAGGAATTAACTATTTAAAATATATAAAAGACCGTTTAAATAAATGTGGGACAACCTTATAGCAAAAAATCAATTGTATATCAACTCAGATCAAATTTAGTGCAAAAATCTATATTTTTTCCCACCATCCCAGAGTTGTCTTTTATATTCAAGCCATGAGTGGAGTGTCCAAACTTCCCTAATGCAAATCCTAAATTTTAAACAAGAGCAATAGAACGGTAATTTGAATAAGGGTAAAAAATTACTCCAGAGCCCTCTTTTGGACATCTCTAAAAATGACAATACAAATAGGCACATCAGATCCTTTATTAATTTTGAGTCTACTTTAAAGCAACAGATACTTGGCGTTTTATTTCTCTAAGACTATAGCACTCATTAAATGTCATATATATATCAAGGTATGAAACTGCGATGAAGGCTTTTATCATACACAAAAGGAGTGTTAAAACCATTTTAAAAAAACCTAAATTATCTTGTTTCTCTATCAATGTAGGTAATCGTTAAAAGAGTAAAATACTCTACTAGTAGAAAAATAGAGAAGAAGAAGTACAAGGGTTGGTGTACAAACTCCACAACGCTGTTAAAAATTAATCGTTCTTAAAAAAAATTGTAATGAATGTTACTTCATTTAAATTTTGGCCCTAATACCTACATTCACATTTTCTCCATAGGCCTGGTCTGTGTTCTTAGCAATCAAGGTCATAGTGACAAAATAGTGCATTTGCTTTTGTGGTGTGTTTGTTGGAATTTATTTTATAAAAAAGTATTCATTTAGGGTGAGTAGATTTATTGAGCATCATGAAAATTACTTGTATATTTTTTACAATGGCTATTATTCGTGAAAACATAGATATTTTAAACACAGTAAACAGTTATTTCTAATAGTACCATGTGTGCTTTCATATTTACCAAACTATCAGTTTTTAAGGGATAGAATAAAAACTCCTAAAATATCTTGAGAATTGCTGTCCTGAGTGCTACCATAAATGTCATAAGGATAACTTAAAAATTTATAAAATTAAAAAATGTGTTTTGTGATTTGTTATTGGTTAAAAAGTTTTGCCCTAGTCTACTTTGTAATACATTTTATACATTTTTTTTAAATATGGGTTTAATAATACTTTGATGGTGTAATTGTCACAGAATCAAGTAATCATCCATATTGATGCTCAAACTAGTTACTGACAATAATGCTGGGTACAGAATTATAAAAATAAAATTTTATCGGAAAAAACTAGAGTTTTTTTTTTAAGTAAAATTGTTGCCCAATCCACGTGCCCCACCTACATCAACCTAGTTATGCCACTGACTATAGAACCAAAACTTTTTTTATGCTAGGACAAGAGATTCCTAGATTTATCAAGGAAACAGTTGTATTTTGCAGATAAGAAGCATGTTTGCATACTCTTGCTTTTGGCTTCTTTTTGTATACTATATATTTTACTTAATTATAGATTTTATTATATTAAAGATATTACTTTATTTTTCATTGTTATGCTAAGCAAAGGGGTTAATAATTAATTATTAAGACCACTTTGGTGGTCGCATGGTCTAAAGTGTCACTCTCATTAAAGTTTAGGTTGTTAAAAGACTGAGCTTACAGGCTTAAAACCTAGCCTGGTGTACTGGGGTGATTTTTTACTAAATGGATTACCACTCTCCATCCCCAGAAAGGCAAGTGTATTTCCTCTCAAATCCTTTATTCTTATCCAAAGGGATATTTGGATCTTCAAAATAGAAAAGATTGAAGATTTATTTGATAATTAGTTTAAACGTGAAGTTCCTTTTTTTTGCTGTTGCTCTGGTCTGTATGTATTCAACAATAAGAGTTACAGCAACAGAAAAGGTGCTTTGCAAATTCAAAATAAAGATGATTTCAATGTGAAGATGAATTTATTTAATTTTGAATTAAAATATTTATTCATTATTTATTCTTGATACATTAAAATCAATCCCTAACATTTACCTTGGTTAATTGGGAATTGAATATTATAAAACATTTCTAGTCTCATGTTTTAGTAAATGTAAATTACTAAGATAGTCTAAGAAATTTTTTTAATCATACATTTATAACATGTCTATTTTTAACTAAAGAGACTACTTTAACTAATTGTTTTGGTCTATCAATCATTGTTAATGTAAATTATATGTTTCTTTGAATTAAAAACTCAATAAGCGAGAATTATAACTTACTTTAACAATTATTGATTAGTTTCTCAAAACATTATATTTTTATTTTTGTTCTTAGTAAATAATATAATTTTAATAATCCTATATCCATGTGTTAATAATTCAAATAGGAGAAAAACGTAGTTTAAAATCTAAACAACCGAGAAAATATTGGTAGTATTCATCTTCTAATAAATGCTATTTTGTGTGAGATAAAAGCCAAAATATTAACATTAGAAAAAAAGAGATTGCACCCTGAGCATTCATAAAATTATTATTATTATTATCATCATCATCATCATCATCATCATCATCACATACATACTTTTTAATATAGTTTAACATTAATATGAACCGAGCAAAATATTTGATAGTTAATTATGTCAAATTTATTTGTTGGTGTGGCTGTGTTAACAAGGTTCCTACGGTCTGGAAAGTCAGGGAAGCTTAAGAAAAGTCAGGGAAATGACAATTCATGTCACACTTCAGTTTCATTGGAAATTGTAAAGCCGCAGAAGGAAGGTGTTGCCAAAAGTGAAAGTGGTGTAGTGGCTCGAAGAAACCCTAACACTTTTGTTATGAAAGATAATATAAATAAGGCTTTGGGCTTTGCAAGTTGTTGACAATAAAATGTATTTCAATTCGTGCAATAATTTAAGTACAAATTTTCAGTTTATGTTTCTCGAGTGTTCCATTGCCAGTGCCTTTACTCTTGTGGAGACGGGCTGCATATTTCATTGTGCATGGCTTGGCTACATTCTTTCATAACAATTTACTGGACTACCTAAAATCATGTAACAACTTTGTAATTTGTTTTGATGAGGCATTGAATAAAGTTATTCAACGAGGGAAAATGGACATTGTATTCAGATTCTGGGACAAGGAAAATCATAAAGTTGTCAGCACCTGTAGCACCTTAGAAGCACCGCTGAATAATTACTTAAGCATTTCTCTGATGGTATTTCTCCTCTTCCAGTCTCTAAGCTTATACAAGTGTCAATGGATGGCCCAAATGTCAATCTAAAGTTTATAACGCTTCTTCAGGAACACATAAAATCTGTCACAGACAATGAAGTATGTATTTTGATAAATCTGGGGACATGTGAGCTTCATGTTGTTCATGGTTCCTTGAGAACAGGAGTGGAACCTGTCAATTGGGATATACATTGCTTATTGTGTCACACGTACTACCTGTTCACTGACTCTACAGCTCGTCAAGCATTGTTTACCCAGTTGACAGGGTGTACAACTTTTCCTTTGAAGTTCTGTGGTGTGCAGTGGTTAGAGAATGCAACGTGCTTTCATAGGGCATTACAAATTTGGGACCACGTTAAGTTTCACAAAGAAGAAAAGCTTCCTAAAACAAAACCTGTAGGGATACTGAAAAGAGCAGCCTGTGATCCATTCCTGAAGTGTAAACTAGCTTTCTGCAAAACAATTGCAGATGGATTTCAGCTTTTCCTTTTTGATTGGGTTTGATATATTTTGTTATTTTTCCATCATTTTCCCTGAACTGATTGGCAAGACGTCTGCGTTCTTATTCTTCCATGAGAGGTGAGGCAAGGTCGGCTGTAGGGGAGGAGGAGACAGAAATAAATGTAATTAAATTAATATTTCCAAATGAATAGTACCATAAAATTATAGTAGAGATTTTCTTAGAAGTTGGTCAGGGAACTTGGGAAAATAGTCAGGGAAAAGTAAGGGAGATTTTTTTTTACAAATGCTGTAGGACCCGTGTAAGTAATACTGACACCTTATGTAAATTAAGGGTGGGGGGGAATCTACAGCTTTAAAATGGAAAGGATTAAAGATTAGAGATGGATTTTATAAATAATTTGAACATGTGGTTCCTTTTTCGTGTCTGTTGTTGGTGTTTGAAATGTTAAACAAACACAGAAAAGGCGCTATGCAAATTAATTCAAAAGAGAGAAGATTGAAAATTGAAGATGATTTAGTTAATGTTATATCTATTTATTTATTAATCATATTTGATATGTTCAAAAGCAAAACTTAATAATTTCACTAATCAATTTAAATGTGAATATCCAAAACATTACCATGTGATGTAATGAATGTCAACTACTAAGATAATCTAAGGCTTGTGTATTTTTTCATAAAATTTTTTATGTTTATTATTGTTGTTTTCTATCATTCAATATCAATTTACATTCTTGATGTTTCTTTGACTAATATCAATTTACATTCTTGATGTTTCTTTGACTAATATCAATTTACATTCTTGATGTTTCTTTGACTAATATCAATTTACATTCTTGATGTTTCTTTGACTAATATCAATTTACATTCTTGATGTTTCTTTGACTAATATCAATTTAAATTCTTGATGTTTCTTTGATTAATATCAATTTACATTCTTGATGTTTCTTTGATTAATATCAATTTACATTCTTGATGTTTCTTTGACTAATATCAATTTATATTCTTGATGTTTCTTTGACTACTATCAATCAAAATCTAAAACTCACTAAGCCATAATTATAATCTACTTAAACAATAATTGATTAATTTCTCAAAACATTATAGTTTAATTTTTGCTTTGAGTGAAATAAAATAATTTTAGTAATATTATGGATGTATGTTAAACATCCAAATAGAAAAATAATGTTGTTTAAATTTTCAAAGATAATTAAAATTATGCTAAAATTAATCTTCTAATAATGGTTATTTTGTGTAAGATAAAAGACAAAATATTGACATTAGAAAAGAAAGATTGCACCTGCAGCATTTATGAATTTCTTAAACTGTGTGATTATCATTATCGTTATTATTATTTTTATAAAATATTGTATTGTTTATTATATCATTAACATCCATTAATCATATCCTATCACATTTATATTTTTGAATGTGGTTTAACATTAATATGAACCAAAGAAAATATTTCATGATTAATCCAATTATAAAGTCCTTTTAAATTGTTATTATGACTGTATATTTAAGGTTATAGAGACACCTAAATTTGAAAAAGAAAGGCTAGCTGGGGGGACAACGTGGATCTGTATCATCAAAATTGAAATGATTGAAGATCGAAGATGGATTTGACAAATAATTTGAATGAGAAGTTTCTTTTTTGCAGTCGTCGTTGAGTGTTTGATATGTTCAACAACTATAGAAAAGGTGCTTTGCAAATTCAAAATAGAGAAAATTATAGAGTGAAGATGGATTTAGGTAATTTTGATTGAATTAATATATTCATAATTTTTGATGTGTTAAAAAAAATCCTTAATAATAAAATTGGTGAATTTAGGATTTAACATACAAAATATTTCTCGTCTGATGTAATAATTGTCAAATAATAAGATAAATTAAGATTTGCATTTTTAATCGTTATATCCTTATGATGTTTGTTGTAAGCAACAAGGGCCACTTAGTTGTTATATTCTATTTTCATTCTAATTGTATATTATTCGTTTTCTTTCCTACTGTTTATTAACATTTAAAACTCAATAAGCCATTAATGTAATAAATAACTTCAAAAATCATTGATTAATTTCTCAAAACTTTATATATGAATTTTTGTTCTAAGAAAAATAATATAATCTTAGAATGATTATATATGTGTGTTACACATCCAAATAGCAAAAAAAGGTGGTTTAATTCTCTACAACCATGATAATAATGTAAAATTAAGATTCCACAAATTAATATTTTGTGTAAGATAAAAGCCACAATACTAACAATAGAAAAGGGAAATTTTCATCTGCACTTTTTAGAATGATTTATTCTGTGTCATTTAACCTTAAGACTATATTTTCGAATATTATTTAAGAGTGATTATTATGAATATAAAAAAATTTCATGGTTAATTAAATTAGGAGTCAAATTCCTTTTAAATTGTTGTTGTGAGTGTCTAAAGTTTAAGTATTTCAGATTTATAATGTAAAAAGAAGGATGTGGGGGAGATTTGGATCCTCATAATGGAGAAAATTCAAGATTGAAGATTTGTTTGATAAATAATTTAAAAATCAAGTTCCTTTTTTGTTGCTATTGCTTTGGTTTGTATGTATTCAACAAGCAGAGTAACTAAAAATGAAAAGGCGCTTTGGTTTGTATGTATTCAACAAGCAGAGTAACTAAAAATGAAAAGGCGCTTTGCAAATTCAAATTACAGAAGATTCAACAGTGAAGATAGATTTACTTAATTTTGATCAATGGAGAAGATTCAAGAATGAAAATTATATTGATAATTTATTTAAACGTGAAGTTCCTTTTTTGTTTCTGTTGCTCTTGTTTGTATGTATTCAACAAGCAGAGTAAAAGAAACAGAAAAGGTTCTTTGCAAATTAAAAATAGAGAAGATTCTATATTAAACTAATTTTGAATGTAAAATTATTTTTGGTTTATGTTGTTTATGTTGTTTTTGTTGAAAAAAAAAAATAGTTTGAATCACATAATTTACTGAATTAATGATGATTGTATTTCATATTTTGAGTAAAACAACATTTTTCCGGATTTTTATTGTAATTTAACAAATTCCCGACTTATTCCCGTTTTTTCCCGATCACTTCAAATTCCCGGCTAATTCCCGCTTTCTCTGATTTTTCCGGACAGTAGACACCCTGTTTAATAATACATACATATATATATATATATATATATTTTAACCTAAAGAGACCACTTAACCTAATTTATTTGTTCTATCTTCATTGTTAATGTATATTATTTATGTTTCTTTGAATTTAAAACTCAATAAGCGAGAATTATAATTTAGTTAAACATTTTATTTTTGCTATTAATAAAATAATAACATTTTAATAATCCAATGTTAGTTTGTTATAAATTCAAATAATAGAAAAGAGTAGTTTAAATTCTAAACAACCAGGAAAATATTGGAAGCATTCTTCCTTCTATTAAAGGCTATTTTGTGCGGGATAAAAGCCACAATATTTATATTAAAAAATAGATTGCTCCCGCAGCATTCATTAAAATTTTATAATCATCATTATTATTATTTTATTATTATTATTATTATTATTCATGTGATCTCACATTTTTATTTTTGAATATAGTTTAACTTTAATATGAATCAAACAAAATAGTTGATGATTAAATTATGTCAAATTTAAATTAAATTGTTGTTGTGTCTTTGTCAAGTTGAAGTAGTACAGACAGACACCTTATGTATAAAAAAAACTTCTAAAGAGATATGCATCTTTAAAATGGAAAAATTAGAAATTGAAGATGGATTTGATAATTAATTTGGAGTTTCTTTTTTTATGGCTTTTGTTGATGTTTATATGTTCAACAAACACAGGAACAGCCACAAAATAGGTGCTTGACATATTCAAAATAGAGAAGATTCTATATTAAACTAATTTTGAATGTAAAATTATTTTTGGTTTATGTTGTTTATGTTGTTTTTGTTGTTGTTATGTTATGTTGTTAATGTTGTTGAGGAAATTGAAACAATAAAGACACTTATTGCAAAATAAATAGAGCTTTGCATGTTCAGAAAAAAGGAAATTGATGATTGGTTTACTTAATTTAAAATGTAAAATTACTCTATGATTGCAGATAATGGAAGGCTTGTCACCTCCAGACCAAAACATTATTTAAAAAATACTACCAACCCCTGTCCCATACCTGGATTTGACCAGAGAAAAACTGTCATAACTAGCCCTCAAAATACCAGTCATAATTAACCCTCAAAACATCATCATACCTTAAAACACACCTGTCTAAATACCAAATAAGAAATTCCTACTTATACCCAAGGCCCAGCGCTATCATTCATATACATAAATTTCACAAACTTATTAAACTAACCACTATTAAACACAAAGGTAATTTTATTACATCTGCATTTCACTAGTTTCATCTCCTAAGTTACAACAAACATAATATGAGGTTATGAGTCACGGCCGTGACACAGTATACACACAAAGTCAGCCCCGTATTACTTTACAGACCAGAAGGAATTACTGTCTCTGGTAGCTTCTGAATGAGCAACAGCCGAAAGGTTTCTGGTTTTGTTGTTTAGGCAGAGTTTCAAAGACGCATACTAAGGGCTTCAGAGGAGGACATTTTCATCTTAAAAATAGAGAAGCTAGAAGAATAAATACTTTAGATATTTGTGATTTAATTGAAATGTATAATTACTTTCATTCTGTCAATGTGTCTATGTGTGATTTAAATAGATGGCTAAAATTTATAAGACTTTAGATGAAGAATTACTTCTATGATTTAGTAATGGACGTGGAAAATGTAATCACCACTGAAAATAATTGCAAAGGAAAGGAGCTGTAAATTATAATAAAAAGGTGATTGAAGGTTAGTTTATTTAATTTTTATCTGTGGATTTCTTTCTTGCAGTTCTTGTTACTATGTATCATTCAAAGCATAAATATCAAAAGAGGCGAGAAATGAATTCCACATCACAACAATAAACGACTACTGACCGAAGATATAAGGTATTTGATTTAATTTAAATGGAGAATTCCTTTCTTGATGTTCTTGTGACTTTGTATGATTGAAATAACACAAACACTAAGAGCAATGGTAAACAATATCCAAATCTAGTAAAGAGAGAAGATTCAAGATTCAAGATTGGTGTAATAATTAATGTAGAATTTATTTTTTGTAGCTGTAATGTTTGTGTATAGTATAAATAACACAGACACTATCAGCTACTCTAAAGAAGTCCTACATCTTCAGAAAAAGAAGGAAAAAAGTATTTAATGAATAAGTTTAGATTAAAGTATGATTTTGGTAGGAACAACAGTAGAAGATAGTTACTGAAGTTACTAAAATAATTTTAATACATTCATACATCAAGTTATGCTATCTGCATGTGTAACTTTTGATATATATTATTAATACCTATAAAATAATACAACTATTTTAATAAGATGTTTTCCATGTTAGCCGCAAAGAAATGTGTGAATTGTCTCTAATGTGCTTCCGAACCAAAATATGGGTGTAAAAACCCTTCTATATTTTTTTTATTGTTAGGTTTGAATAACACAAACCAAGAGCAAAAAGGAAATTATTATTTAGCAATGCGTCTTACTACCCAGTCGGGTTATACGCTTAAGTACTAGTTATACTAATGGATTAGGAATTGAGAATGTTGAATTTAGAGGAAATGAACCAGCACTTGCGTGGAGAGAGTGGAAAACCATTTAGGAACCCCCCACCCCAGTTCACCCGACCGAGATCCGAACATCGATCTCCCTGTCCTCTTTGGTCTAGCTCAACACGACTGGCACGTTAGCCAACTACGCCAGTGAGGCGGGTAAAAAAGGAAATGAGTTATGCTAATTTAGAATAAAGATGACTGAAGATAACTCAATTAATTTGAATGTAAAATTCCTTTCTTCCTGTTCTTATGACTTATGGTTGAAATAACACACACTAAGAACAATGTCTGCATTTAGTACAGAAAGGAGATTTTAGACCGAAGATTGGTGTAATAATAAATGTAAAATTTCCTTTGTGTAGCTGTGGGTGTATGTGTATAATATAAACAACACATACTCTATCAGCTACACTAAAGAGGCTCTGCATCTTCAAAAAAAAGAAGATAACGACGAATTGAGTCAAAGAAAAAGTTAAATTTAGAAATCCTTCTTTGAGTAATTTTAATGTACAATTCTTTCTTTGATTTCATGGCTTAGTTTAAATAATAGCACACTAAAAGCAACAGAAAAGAAGATTTGCCTTTTCAAACTGGAAAAGTATCTAGATTAAGGTTTATCTAGTTAGTTTTAAATGTTGAAATACTTTCCATTTAATGTGATATACGTATATAATTCAAGTAACACCGACAATCATGGTGATATTAAAGGAACTCTTTTAACACTTCACAATAAAGAAGATTGAAATTAGTTTAGTTAATTTTAGATGTATAATTCTTTTACAGTTGCAGTTAATGGAAAGCTTATCACCTCCAAACCAAATCTAAGGAAAAAATGTCCTACCAACCTCCATCCCCTACCCGGACCTGATCAATCGACAGCCGTCAATTATTCACCCTCAAAGCACCTGTCTAAATACCAAGAAAAAATAATATCTATGCCCTAATGCCATCAGTCACATACATTAATTTGGCCAACTTATAAATAGTAAACGCAAATTTAATTTAGTTAAATCCACATTTCAATGGTTTCATCTCATAAGTTACAGCAAACATAATATGAGGTTATGAGTCACGGCCGTGACTCAGTACACACATAAAGTCAGCCCCGTATGCCTTTACAGACCAGAAGGCATTACTGTCTTTGGTAGCTTCTGAATGGACAGTTCTTGTGAGTATGTATAGGTCAAAATATAAACACTTAAAGCTGCGGTAAAGAAATTCTGCATCACAACAATGGAGCCGACCACCAACTGAAGATATATTTGATTAAATTTAAATCGAGAACTCTTTTCTTGATGTTGTGAATTTGTGTGATTGAAATAACACAAACACTAAGATCAATGGTAAACAATATCTGCATCAAGTAGAGAGAGAAGTTTCAAGATTGAAGACTAGTGTAATAATTAATGTAGATTTCTTTGGTGTAGCTGTAGTGTATTTGTATAATATAAATAACACATACGCTATCAGCCACACTAAAGAGGCTATGAAATTTCAGAAAAAAGAAGAGAAAAAATGGAATTAATGAATAAGTTATATTTAAAAATTCTTATTTAATTAATTTCAAATGTAGCTTTCTTTGATTTTAGTATTGTTGTATGTACTTAGTTTAAATAATAACACACCAAAAGTAATAGAAAAGAAGCTTTTCATTTTTAAACTAGAAAAATATCTAGATCTAGTTAGTTTTAAATGTGGAAATACTTGAATACATACAGCATAATACTGTTTGCGCTGGTAGATGCAGAATAGGCTTATACCTTTACATATATCTATTTTATACAAACATCACATTAAAACGAAAGTAACACTGACAATAAAAGTGATATTAAAGGAACTCTCCAATACTTAAGAATAAAGAATATTGAAGATTAGTTTTTTTAACCATGAGGGAGTGATATGATTTTATTTATAAAGAACTAATTATTTTAAGTTCATTATAATAATATCAAGAGCATAGACATTAGTAGCACTCTTGAATTCAAAATAAATAAACCTAATTGTAATGTGATGTTATGCTTGACTCCTCCTCAGTTTTGGTCACCCCGATCACTACTCTCTTCGCTCTCCCTTACTTTCACCTTAAACCCTGCCCCTTAACCTACACAATATTTACATGAATATGTATCAAAATCATTTAAAATATGTAGTAAAATATTTATTAGTGTTAAATAAACCTTCTTTCCCCATTTTAATAATGTCATGTATATTATTAAAACAAAATCTAATTTTTTTGGCTAGAGATTGCTGAAGATAGTAACAGAAAAACACGTTTCTAAATATACAAATGTATAATCAAATCATTTAACTAATTTTATTTATTATTAGTTGGTTTTACACCACTTAAAACTTACCATTAATTTTCAAAGAGGTGGCATCATTTTTATAAATCATACAAACACTACAAATTATAAATTAAACCCCCACTGTTGCGTGTTCTTTGAAAATCAGTGAATATCAAACCGCTCAAGATTTTTTAAGGTTGATTTCCTAGAACTAGGCCTATTTTTTTCAGTCAGTTAAAATGTTTGATCTCGACTTACTAGCCTGTATTTATACTCGTATTACACTTATATGTATGGACATGTTTGGAATTCTCTTTTTTTGGCAGACCTCAAATTACATTTCCTTGATTGATATTGGATTTTTTTTGTCATTTGTTCTGTGCCTTATATCCGTTTCTTCTCCAGACCAAAGAACAATGGGAAAATGAGCTAATAAGATCCAAGAATAGTGGTTTTACAACTTGTCAACTTGTGTTTACACACCGACCACAAGAGTGAATTCACCTCAATGTGGGGGCTTTAAAAGTCCAACTTTGTTTGGCTCTTAGGGCTTTGCTATTAACATTAGATACCTACATGAACTCAAATTTTTGGTAGGAAATTTTATGCTCTACCAAAAAGTTCTGATTCATTTTTTCTCAATTTGTTTTCTTAGCTTAGCGTAAATGATAAAAGGTTGACACATTCAATTTTTTCGGGAAATTGTGACGATTTTTAATTTTTTTAAACAAATTGAAGCAAAACTTTATTTTTTACTTTTTTTTTAGGTTATTTCAAACTAAATTAGATTTCAGTCTATTTCTTAGATATCCCACAGGTTTTCTTTCCTAACCAAGTTTCTGGCATATGTAGAGGCTTTTTATATTCGGGCAGTGTTCTGTGTAAACCCAACTGCGGACACGTATAAACAAGCAACGAATCGACTTTGACCATCAAACTTGGCAAACAAGTATAAACATGATTCAAAAAAAAGGTTATTTAGATTCTAAAATTAATAACACTATTTAAATAGTGGGGAGGGGTATATTCTGACATTATTAGAAGGGGGTTCACAAAATCGTAACAAGGGAAGGAAGGGGGTCAAAAAAAATAGTGTGACATAGCTTATGGACAGCCTCTTATGTTGTTTATACAATACTTAAGTAAAATTCAATCAACTCATTTTCCTTCTTCTGTGTAGTGAGAATTATTACTCAGGTTTATATCAACTTCAAGAAAACCACATTAGGTTTATATACTTAGAGTTGTATATGTGTATGTGTAATAAGTTTTTGGGTGAAATCAGCTTCTAAAACATTATGAAGGTCATTTGTGACCTGGTTATTATAGGCAGCAGAAACAATTTAACCATGTGGGAGTGATATAATTTAGTTTATAAAGAACTATTTTTAGAAATACCCAAATTTAGGAACCACGCAAGAACCAAAGTTCGTTATGATTATGTCAAAAGCATAGCTATGACTATAGTAACTAATTTTGTTAAAATATAATTTGAGCTTGGAGACAAAATAATTGATCGATTAGGTCCTAGAGGAATACTATGACTACAACTAAATTTCATTAAATTCGGATGAAGTATAACTTCCCCTCTAAAACGTTTGCCAAATTTGGCCGCGAGATCAAATTCAAAATAATGTAGGCTATTTATTTTAAAGGGAGTGTGTTACAGAGTTTTGTCAAAATTGATATTTTAGCATATACTAAACAATTCATATTTACCAAAATATACTGAGTGAGTGATATGCGTGTTCCAAGTGTTGTCAAAATAATATAAAGAACTGTTTGTTAATTTCGCCACCAATCTTTTATTATAAACCAAAATATTTTTACTAGTTTATAAAGATTAATGTTAATATGTGGGTCCTAAAATAAGACCCAACTTACCCAAAATAGTTTAATATACTACCTTAAAAACAACTAGTCCGAAATGAAATCACATCGGGTTTGTTCCCCCTTATTATAATGGAAAATTTTTATATTTTATTTCAAATAAAATGACACATTTATATTTTTTATTAGAATCAAATAATATAACACCCATAGAGTACAGATCTTATTTATTACTTTCACCCGTCTATATAACAGAGGTGGTAGCGTAGTGGTGCGTGAAGCCAAAAGCCCCGTGTTTGATTCCAATGTCCACATTTTAATGTTTAATCACGGTCATGTGAATGAGAAGATAATGTAGGTCATGTCCCTTGTATTCTTTTTGCTTGTTTGGTTGTAAAATACATATTACTGGTGAGACAGCAACTAGGCTGGAAAGGGTTGCATTGGGAGGTGGTAGCTATTACATCTCACACATATATTTGTAAATAAATGTTATATTAAGCAGAATGCAAGAGTTTTGTTGTTAAGTCTTTTCATAGCACGTATATTTTTTTAGTCTCCTGTAAAGTATGTGTTTAATTTAGTTGTGTGAGTTGATTACAATTTATGTTAAAATTGTTTAGGTCATTTTATGATCGGTTTTTGTAAATCTGAATCATGGTGTCTACTCAACTTGAACAATGAAATTCCCGACTTTTTCCCTGATTTCCCCTTATCATTTCCTAAAATTCCCGACTAAAAAGTATGTCTCGTCCCTTACCCCCCACCCCCCAGCCACAGTTTTTCTGAATAATATAAAAAGTTTTCAAAATCTAAATAAACATGTTATTTTAATTTTGTATTAACATTATTTACTAGGAATTATAAAATATATTACACAACTACAAACAAAAAACGACAGTTTGAATCGCATTATAATTTGCTAATTTAGTGATTATTATAATATTTCATATTTGAGTAAAACCACATTTTCCTGGATTTTTATTGTAATCTACCAAATTCCCTACTTATTCCCGTTTTTTCCCTATCACTTAAAATTCCCGGCTAATTCCAGTTTTCCCTGATTTTTCCTGATGGTAGACACCCTGTGAATTATTATTATTTTTATAGTATTTTTAGGTCATGTTAGAGGTAATTGTGAAAGGACAATCAAGGTGTTGTGAGACTAGACCAGAAACCAAGTGGGCTTATAGCTGTCCGGCATTAGGAGAACAAACAGGCAATGGGGAAAATACAATGTGTGTGTGTGACTATCCCCTTCTTCCCCCAATCAAATGACGTCATTAGATTCACAAAGATCCATTCTACACTCCTATACCAGTTATCTTTCGTTCCCCAGATTGTTTTAACATATTTTCGCATTTAAATATTTATATAATTATAGAAAATATGTTTATGTTCATTCCAGAAAACACCAAACTTGTGTACTGTTAAAGAATTTGCCAATATCTCAGTTTTCTAGCTGCCAAGTCGCGGCGGCCAGAAAAATACGTGACCAACCCAACGAAGGAGGTCGCTGCCAACGGAGTGTACACCCAGTATCGCAATAAACGCGGAGCAAGTAGCTGATAATGTGATACATTCTCAACAAGCTAGTTCCAACGAGTGACTGAACGGATTGTACTGGCCGCTGTGTAGTTGAATGCTGGTGCGCGCCCTGCCATTGTATTCTGTGTACACCGCGGCGGCCAAGTGGGTGTGTCGTGTCGTGTCGTGTCGTGTCGTGTCGTGTCGTGTCGTGCCATA